>CAIGQZ010027068.1:4098228-4109864 GCA_903798205.1 Danio tinwini | reverse complement strand
TGTGTGTGTGTGTGTGTGTGTGTGTGTGTGTGTGTGTGTGTGTGTGTGTGTGTGTGTGTGTGTGTGTGTGTGTGTTTTGACCTTGGATGCAAGCCTCCAAAACTAAATCAGAAATCTGTAAGCTGTAACATACAGACAGCTGAGTGTTGAGTGTAAAACTGACCTGCCAAGCATCAGCATTCACACTATAAATGATGAATTCTAGAGTATCTCTGGAGGCTCTAAAGCATATGTTGTAGTTTAAGTGATATTGCTCCCAACTGTGTAGTACACCGGCCTACCATTAACACAGTAGAGCGACAGACCATGATGGATTAGAGGAATTATCTAAACCATTACGTTATGCCATCCACTCTGTTCGCCCCCACTGGGTCCATCATGTACAATTTTGCGATTGTGCTCCAGACATGTTGTCTCATAAACCTACCCTTCATGCACAGGGAATTGACGCTTGTCTGCATTGCTTTCTTACACTTGTAATTGCACCATTGCTGTTTTATTTAAATGCGTGTTGTTTACAAAAGGTTTTCCAGGCATGTGCAGAGTCAATTAAGTAGTTGGATAATGGAAATCTGCTTTTTTGAAAATAGGCTCAAGTTACAACTAGGGTTGTTAAAAGTATCGAGATCTGTACCAATCGATACTGAATTTTTAAAAACATTTAATTCCCGCCAACATATGAGCGCTGCTAAGTCATGCCTGTAGCCAGGGGGGGTTCGGGTGGTTCGAACGAACCACCCCCCACGGCCAAAAGGTCCAGAATTTGTCTTTTTAGTTATTTTATGTAATTGAATATTATATAATATATTTATTATATAATTCATATAATATATTTATATTAATATATATTGTAATAAAGTGTAATTTTAAATAACTATGGCCAGTAATTTGAATCCCATGGAGCCTCAAAGCCACAATAATGTGACGCAAGTCACGTGACATACATAACCCACTGAGTGTAGCGTTTGAATCTTTGGTGCGACATCCATAATGATTAACGCTATGGGTCGAAAAGAGCAGAGTGGCAGAAAAGGCAGGCTGCAGCGTCATTATCGCAAAATATTGAACATGTGTTCAAAAAGACTGCCAAACAGGGGAATGGCTTAAGTTACTTCCTAACAGATGGAAATCTGTCCATATCCATGAGGTTCTATAACTGGCCGCATTAAAGGCTGATTAGCCGGGATGTTGTGTACATTTATTGACTTGTCCAGTACATGACCTCCCTTTCCCCCTATTTTTGCCATTATTTTTTTTTAATAACTGTCCGACGAAGGCTTTAATGGCAAGCGGAGTCCTCAGCCATCAGATGTCACTTCACAGCAAAAGGCGCTCATCCCGTCACGTCTGTGTTTTTGAGGCTGTTTGGTCACTTCATTCGTTTTATTCTGATCGGATATAAATCCAATCACTCAGTTCACTTCAGAAGGTGATCTGGGATGCATGCCAGATGAAACTGGACAGGTCTAATCTTCTGTTAGACAAAATTAATATACATAAAATAAATTATGACCTGGAGAAAATTTGAGCTGCGCCTGAAACACCTGTAGGTGCACTTTTACAGCCGAAATTCTATTAAAAACATGTTTATAAGCAAAAAACGTGTTCTAACTTTTCACACCTGTAGCCAGAGGGGGTTCAGGGGGTTTGGAAGACCCACCCCTCACTGACAAAGGTCCAGAATGTGTCCCATACATGAGCTCATTTGTCCTATTTTGACTGTTATGCCATCATAAATAATGAAAATAATCCATCGAAAAAGGCTTTAAAACCAAGCGGAATCCACTGTCGGCTGTTGCTTCGGTGGGACTATAATCTGAGGTTAAAGAAGTCTTCTTTCACTACTGTATTATTTTTAAACAGAGAAAACATTTTACAGATATAATTTGAATAGATTTTGGCTATTGTTGATATCCAGGAATTCTCAAATGTACTTTTTTTTTACCAAAGAGTCTAGACAAATTCTGAAGAATTCATTATTATTGTTTTATTATTATTATTGTTATAATGTTTTAATGATTTTTTTTTTTATTGAAAATGGCCAAATTGTGACTGAGGACAGTTGAATGTGCTGGCCAGTTTGTTTTTCGTCTAATAAATAACAGTAGGCTACAGTTTAAAACTTTAACTAATAAAAAAAAATTGTCTTGTTTTAATTTTTCTTTATTGCAAATTTTTAGGAAACGTTTTTAGTACATCAAAAAGTGTGGTTATGATGATGTCTGACAAGCTAATCCAGCATAAAAAAGTACTGCTTAATGTCACTAAATGCAGTATTTAAATCTCATAGTTAAATAGAAACTGAGGTGTATAACTGCAAAAAGGTCCACTTTTTGAGAAAAAAAGAACCACCCCTTTCACAAGGCTGGCTACGGGTCTGTGAGTGCAATCTTAAACATTGCTGATTGGCTATTGTGTTCACATGCTCAACAGAAATGACTGTGATTGGCCGTGAAGGTCATTAGATCACCAGTACCGAATGGTACCGAACTCAATACTTTTGACAACCCTAATTACAACTCACTTCGAGTGAAACACATGAGTTTTACCATTTTTTTATCAATTCAGTCAATCTCCTGGTAGGGTTGTCACGATACTGGAATTCGATACCAGTTGGTACTGATTTTTAAAAACGTCCATTTCCTGAAAACATTTAAGCATTGTGGAGCACGTTCTTATACAGCACTGATTTGCTATTGTGTTCATGTGCTCAACAGAAAAGACTGTGATTGGCTGTGAAGGTCATCGGTTCACCAAACTCACCACTGTTTACTGGAGCATTTAAAAGCCACTATTCATCAGCAGATTGTTCATATGTCAGCTTATTCACCTTATTCTCCGTGTACGAGCAGGCGCAGCCATTTGAATAATTTTGGCTGGATACTTCCGGTTTCATTTACTTCCATTCATTTTTAGAGGTTAAAAACAGCCCGTTATGCTCCATGATGTTGCAAACTGATGTTTTCTTATTAAATTATTCTATTTTGTCTGTATAATCATGCAAACACTTGTTTGTAGAGCAAGTAGTTTGACCGTTTTCAGCCATTTATTATTCCTAGTCATTTCTCCCATAGGCAACTGAATCTGAAGTTCTAATACAATCGCAAAAACGAGCGCACTTCCGCATTAAAGAATAAGGTCAATAGACAAACCGGCTGATCAACGTGACTGTAAAACGCTCCAGTGTGCCTGTACCTGTGGTTGCACTCATTAAACAGCGGTGGGTTCAGTGAACTGAAGACCTTCCCCACCAATCACAGTCATTTCTGTTGAGCAAATGAACACAATGGCAAATCAGCGCTGTTTAAGAACGTGCTTCACATCACTTAAATGTTCGTAGGAAATGGATGTTTTTAAAAATTCAGTATCGATTGGTATCGAATTCCAGTATCGTGACAACCTTATCTCCAGGACTGGTAGGAGTACAGTTGCAATCAGAATTATTGAACCCCCTTTGATTTTTTTTTTTCTTTTTTAAATATTTCCCAAATGATGTTTAACAGAGCAAGGAAATTTTCACAGTATGTCTGATAATATTTTGTTCTTCGGAGAAAGTCTTATTTGTTTTATTTTGGCTAGAATAAAAGCAGTTTTTAATTTTTAAAACCCATTTTAAGGTCAAAGTTATTAACCCCTTTAAGCTATTTATTTTTTCCATAGTCTACAGAACAAACCATCATTATACAATAACTTGCCTAATTACCCTAACCTGCCTAGTTAACCTAATTAACCTAGTTAAGCCTTTAAATGTCACTTTAAGCTGTATAGAAGTGTCTTAAAAAATATCTAGTCAAATATTATTTACTGTCATCATGTCAAAGATAAAATAAATCAGTTATTAGAGATGAGTTATTAAAACTATTATGATTAGAAATGTGTTGAAAAAATATTCTCTCTGTTAAACAGAAATTGGGGAACAAAATAATCAGGGGGGCTAATAAATCAGGGGGTTGAATAATTCTGATTGCAACTGCACAAAGAACATTGAATCTGATTAGATCATTAGCATCTCGCTTAAAAATGACAAAGGAGTTTTGATAATTTTCACATTCTAAGATCATACTAAGGCTGATGGAAAATTAAATGTGGATATTTTTTTGCAATGTAAAAATTCTAGGTACTTTTTAGTTTTAACTAATTTTAGTAGATTGAACAAAACAAATAAGTTGTCTCAAAAAAAACCCTCAATAATGGTCTTGTTTCAGCTTAATTTATATAAGTAGTGCGGTTAGGAACCGATACGACTAGGAACCAGTGTTGCCAGATATAGCTGACTTTTTCCACCCCAAAAGCTGTCCAAGACCCTCCCAAACACACAAAAAAACGCCCAAAATATTATAAATAATATTTTATTAAATTTAAATGGATCTAAATCAGAAATTAGCCTAGTTACTGTGATACAGCAACCAACACCGACAGTCACAGAACCACAATAGCAAAATTACAACAAAACCGGATCACAATGAAACACTGCACCCCTCTTACCAACACACTGCACTTATTGTTGTGTAGATTATTTAGGCATTATTATGTTTGTTCTTGCTTTCAGTAGCGGAAACAAATATCTATAAAAGTGTTATGATAAACCGCTGTGAGTTTTACTGCAGGCACTGTGTGATGCGCGTGGGCAGTCAGTTTTGTCTGAAAGTCAGATTTGACACAACTTTCCATCACCACCTCTTACGGGTGGGCCCATCCAGTTTGCGCTATGTCCTGGTAATTACTAACTGAATGGAGTAGAAGCACACAGTTATGTTTTATTAAATAATTTGCAGAGAAAATTTGTTTCAAAACTGCCCAAATTTTGGCAACCCGACTATGCCATTTTTTTTACCAGGACAATCAAATTCAAAACTGCCCAGTTGGACAGAAAACCGCCCAATCTGGCAACACTGCTAGAAACTGCAATCACATTCCAGTGTAATAATCTAGGAACTTTGTTGCCATACCATGGCACAGCAGGTGCAATGATATTACGCAGCACCTGAAAATAGTTCTGAATGGTCTCTCTCAAATGTCACCATGGGCTTAGTCTCATTCGTCATATTGGTCACATTGGTCACATTGGTCATACTGAAGAAAGTTATAAGGTGCGTTCGACTTCATGCAGCGCTGCGCAGATCGATCGAAATCTGTCTTAAAGCGGTGCATGCCGGTTAGAAATTTTGGCCGGATTGATGCTGCGCCGATGTCATGTGACTGTCACATGGGGCATCAAAGTACCGCGACAGCGCTCCGAGATCAGACGACTGACTCAGCCCGCGCAGCATCTGAAGAGGGCCTGCTGGAGCTAAGATGACGACACCAATATAACACGATTGGCCAAGTTCACCGCATGACAACAACCACGTGTGTTTCGCGTTTATTATTGGACTAATTCCGTCTCACAAATTTCAAAACAAACAATTCACTTTTCATAGCATCTCTATCTTGTACACATCTTTAGTCTTGTAGTATCATCTTTAGTTAAATAATTTGTTCATAAAGACTAGATTATTTGCATAGGTTTATTCTGCCTTTTTTATACAGACTACTGTATTCAGCTACATAAACGATTTAAATGATATATTTTAGTAAATAATATAAATATTAACTCCAATAACTCTTACAGAATTGCAATAAAATAATTATCATCATTGACTATTTCTTAGCAAATTAAGTTATATAAAAATATGTAATATAAAAATATATGATTCTAAAATATTTGATTTCCTGTCAAGCTATGTATGCAGAAATGTACATTGATGTACCTGCTCTTTCTGGGAAATATCTACTTAAAGTGTAGCTCATTTATTTTGGTCATTTTGTTCAATCTTTTTGCGTTAAAGTGCGTTTTTAAAAAAGGCTATCATTATGCAAAATAATCCTATTCATGGGTATTTGTTTACTTTTTATGTGCCCTCTGGTTTCCCCCTCATTTCTCATGCGTTTGTTATGTAGGCTACTTAAATTTAATTCATAATTCCCTTATTGTTTAAAAATGAACTATAGTTTGTAGAGACTGTATTTTGTTTCATTTGTACTGTAAATCTTTTGTTATTTCAATAATTAAATGATCACGCCATGTGATCGGTCATCATGACTGCAGCAACTTTGAGCCCCCGAAGTGTCCGGCTTGACGGCTCCGTTTTCAACTCCGCCCCCGCCTGCGCTCGGCTAATCTCGTTGATCACCGGCTGCAGCTGTGCTTCATGTCAAACGCACCTTTACAGTTTCAGCCACTACAATTGGCACATAATTTGTAGCATTGTGGCATTAAAATCAAATGATTAGAACTTTTAAACCCTTTATTCCAGATAAATTAAATCTATTTCATCTGATTACTATTTTCTTGTTGAAAGTGCTTTTTTTCCCCCTCAGATTTTAAGGATTACTTATCTTTGTTCAGAATTATGGTGGGAATACTTTATATCTGGGAACAGAGCCATCTAGAGGTCATGAGATCTGAAAAATATTGGCACAGAAATAGTTCATCAACAGCAACTTCTGAAGGTACCCGAGAAGATTGAGCACAGCGTTTGTCTAGTGTCCAAGACATTTTGCAAAGCTTACAACTTCTCATCACTTTCCTTGTTTTATACCGATCCCAACAATGTGTCATTTATCATTTTCTATCTGTTTGCCTGTCTGCTATGCTGAAGTTAATTAAAAACGGCTCTTTCTCTGCTACACATTTGAGTAAAAATATGATCACATGACATTTGTATCGAATCACACATGACTGAAAAGAGTTTTTATATTTGCCATTGTTACTGAGAATGAACCTTTCAAGTTCAGCTTTGGGTCATGCAATGTGTTTGACATCTACAGTAGATACTGTATATGATGTTTATGACATTTTGAAAATGGAGGAGTCTTGGGAGTCATATGTACACCCAAGGAGTGTTTAGTTAAACTCAAATGGAGTTAAATGTACACTGATTTTTTATTTTTTTTTGCTGTGTGTGAAAATATATTAACATCATTAATGACTTTATTCAACAATTAAAATATACACAATACTCTGAAAACAAATATATGAAAAAAGTGAAATCATATGAGCTGCAAGAGTGTGCTGTTTACAGAAAATGAAGCAGCGTTAGCATATAGCAAAAAAATTTGTAATATGTAATATATAAAATAAAAATATATTAATTTTGTTTATTTTATCAAAAAAATAAACAGAAATATGTTTTTGACAAAATGAAGTGTTAAATTTAAGACATTTATCAGTAATGAATATATAGGCCTACAGAGTTATGTTTTACAGTATATGAACGAGTATGGCAGCTGTTGTTCTTGACAGTCGTAAAGTTAATGTGTCCAGGTGATGAGACACAGAGCAACTTTTTGAGCTGTGTTGTTGGACAATATTGTAGAATCATGTCGGTTGGCTAGTTTGCAGCTGAAAATATAAAAATAATAAAAATGTACGTTAAATTGTATAAATCAGTGGTTCTCAAACTTTTTTCATCAAGTACCATCTCAGAAAACAGTTGTCTCTGCAAGTACCACCATAAAGAGCAGTATTGAAATATAGTAGCGTAGGCCAAGTAAAGAAGCTACAGCTCTGTACAGTTCAAAAGCAAGGCAGATTAATTCCTATTATTAAGAATATTTATTATTGTCAGCCACTTTAAACATTATAAATAGTTTGAACATTAACACTGCACAGCAAAAAAAAATAAAAATCAGTGTACATTAAGCTCAGTTTGAGTTTAACTAAACACTTTTTGGGTGTACATATGACTCCCTCCATTTTGGAGTTAAAATAACACTTTCTAAAGTGTGAAATTTGTACATTACTCTCATTAGTTCATTTTAACACAGTAAGAGTTTATTCTTACATTGAACTGGACTGTGTGTTACCCTTTAAAGTGGTAATATATTACCTTTTGTCCTATTTTAGCAATTGGTGTGTGTGACAGATCAAATATGTTGAAAATAGTTTTAATTTATTAAATGTTCATCAATCTTTTCAGAAATAATTTGAATACGTTCAACTCTTTGCATTTTAAATGCAACAAGACATGTTTCAGCTTTAAGTAAAACTTACTGTTTTGATCACTGTTTGTCTGAAAGAACCAGTTTGAGTAAAAAAAAAAAAACGACTTCCCATCACTAGTGGGAAATACAATGCATATTGGGTTAAAAGTTTAACACTAGAAAAAACGTTCACACCCGTGGATTAAAATGTACTCTGGTTGTAACACTGAACAACACCAAAAAAATCACACTGTATATTTAACACTGGATTTTTTGCTGTGTGTACTGTGCTTATATGTAAAAAAACAAAACAATAAATAGATAAAAACGTCAACATTTAAATAAAATGTGCTTTTAAAAGGTAAAAATGGTAGATTACTGTTCTTAAAAAGTAAAAAAAAAAAACTTCTGTGCTTAAATGTAAAGTATTAACATATAGTAGCCTATTTATCAACACCTGGTAATATGGCCTGGACCTCATACAGTTGCAATCAGAATTATTCAACCCCCTGATTTATTAGCCCCCCTGTTTATTTTTTTCCCCAATTTCTGTTTAATGGAGATATTTTTTCAACACATTTCTAAACATAATAGTTTTAATAACTCATCTCTAATAACTGATTTATTTTATCTTTGCCATGATGACAGTAAATAATATTTAACTAGATATTTTTCAAGACACTTCTATACAGCTTAAAGTGACATTTAAAGGCTTAACTAGGTTAATAAGGTTAACTAGGCAGGTTAGGGTAATTAGGCAAGTTATTGTATAATGATGGTTTGTTCTGTAGACTATGGAATAAATAAATAGCGTAAAGGGGTTAATAACTTTGACCTTAAAATGGGTTTTAAAAATTAAAAACTGCTTTTATTCTAGCCAAAATAAAACAAATAAGACTTTCTCCAGAAGAAAAAAATATTATCAGACATACAGCTCTACAGATCCCAAACCATGCAAGCCAGTGGCGAGGAAAAAACTTCACCAATTGGCGAAAGTGAAGATTTAAAAAACCTCAAGAGAAACCAGACTCAGTTGGGCACGACCATTTTACCTATGGCCAAACGTCTTGTGCAGAGCTGCAGTCTAGGCATCGGAAGCTGGAGAATGCTGGACCTCAGCGAAGACTCGTCTGTCCTTGGAGCGTCACAGGAATCAGTCTCATGCTCTCCACTCTTCCATGACCACCACAGCAGCTGCTCAGGATACGGCCTGGTCCATGATTATGAAGACCTTGGAGTCATCTCGTCACTGGTCTTGAATCGCATCAGTGGTGCTGCATAGACTAAGGCCCTCGAGCCTTAAATATATGTAGCATATACATATGACATATTTTATTCCTCTGCGTACCACTAGAAGGAATTCCTTGTATCACTAGTGGTACACGTACCTCGGTTTGAGAACCACTGGTATAAATGTATGCAGAATGTGCAGCGTACTTACCACTGTGAAACTAAAACAGGTAGTAATGAATAATAAAGGTCTAATTTATTGTGCTCTTTTCTTGTAGTCATCTATAAAACTGTATTAGCTGAATGATAATGGTTTAATAATAATATTTAATAAATGGATAAATACGATTTTCAGTAATACTAATCCCAAAAAAATTATTTAATATTTTTCTGTCAGTATGAAGACTGTTGGAGCTTGTTTTGTTTCATGGAGAGAAGAAATTAGAAGAAACTGTTTCAGGTTGACTAGATCATAAAATGCTAATTATGGTCAGCATGTCGTGTTTATGTATATAATGCCTCTAGGAATAAAGTATACACATTACAGTATGTAGGTTAATTTGATTAGATTTTTTTTTTAAAGTTTACATTAACCTTTACAACATTGTGTCCAAGTGCCAACTAGAATTTTATGCTCCATGATTATTATTCTTGGTCTCAATCTATAGATCTATATTTGTGGGAATACAGATCTGGCGGTCATTTAATCCATGCCTAAATCCGGCCAAATACACTGTAAACAGCAGTGCAATTATCCACTAAGCCAGTTGGAGAGAAACAGTGATTAGGTGAAATGTTCTCTGTGTGCACGCTTGCTCATTTTATGGGAACTGCACTACCTTTGATTACAGCAAGCATGTTTCTCTGTGCTGCAGCGCTTGACGAGTTTGTGTGGCTGGCAGCTTTACTTGTTCATCACTGGCCAATCAACCAGTATAATCAAAGACTATAGAATACACAAGACATGTCACTCGTATACTTTTGAATGGGGGAAAGTGTAACAGTTATTATGGCGAATTAAGCCCCGCCTACTAGTGCAGGAGCCAATCATCGATCTCTATAGACTGATGTTTCTCCAGGGAGAAGCTCGGACCAGATGTGTGCTTTTATGACAGTTTAGTGGTCAACAAACACTGGAATCTCAGCAAATACTTGCTTCACAGACATAAGAAATATATCCACATAAAGCTCGAAACCTTTACTTTTAAATGAACCAAGTGCACTTGAAAACAAAAGTTTGTAGTTTTGTAATCTGTATGAAACGAACGCATCCTGTCAAGAAGAGATTCACCATCAAGTTGTGGATTACTTACCAGCGCAATTGGACGAAGCATTATGATAATGTGTAGAACAACCATAAATGAGGTTGGTGTCGTGATGTCGTTCCTTTCGAGTGTGCATGTGCATTAGCTTGGGCAACCTGAAAATGTGCCAATTTTGTTTGATTCGAACGTTTACGAAACGAAACGAAACTTCTGAGACAGTTGTTGTTTAATTTTGTTGGTGGTTCCAATTATATAGCATAGCTTGGCAAACAGTTTTGGAGAATTAGAGTTTTCCCATTCACACAGAATGCCTGAGCATACTGCCCGAGAGGCGTTTCAAAGATGGCCGCCGAGTGAAATGACTTGCCTTAAAAGGACTTTAGTATCATGCAACGATAGTGAATGGTCAATTATTTGATCTAACTAGCAATATTTAATCTAACAGTTCACTACCAACTTTTAGGTTAATTTTTTTTTATATATTTGTGTTTGTTACACATCATTACTCCAGTCTTCCCTATCACATGATCATTTGATGCTCAAGAAAATGTTCTTATTGCTGTACCACTATTTTTTCTGACATTTTCTTCAGGATTTTTAAGAATGAAAATCATTTTAATAAGTTTTTAATAATAATAATAATAATAATAATAATAATAATAATAATAATAAAGAATTACATTTATTTGTTTTATTTTATTATTTTTATTATTTTTTTAAATTGTTTATTTTTTAATAAATCTGCAAAAAAATCAACAATTCTGTGTGTACATCAATGAGGAAAAAAAACTAAAACAAATGATTTTAGCAAATTGCTGCCATATAACAAAGAGTGAAAAATTTAAGGGGGTCTGAAAAGTTTCCATACCCAATATATACATGCATTTATTTATTTATTTTTTTTTATTTTATAAATGAGACAAATTATACATACAATTATTGCTTATTTAATCCTCAGACATACTAAATAAATATACTGTACTAAAAATGCTGTATATTAAAATAACTCAATTACTATAATTATAAATATAAATAATGAGATTAATTACACATTACTTTATTCTGTCGACATATATATATAAATAAAAAAAAAAAATATAATAAATATATATTTATATATATATATATATTTTTTTATTTTTTTATTTTATAAATTAGACAAATTATATATACAAT
>CAIGQZ010027068.1:4082583-4093228 GCA_903798205.1 Danio tinwini | reverse complement strand
CTTTCTTCAAAATGTATTTTGTCTTCAAGAGAAAAAGGAAACTCATAAAGGTTTGCGGTGAGCAAATTATGAGTAAATTTTCACAAAACTATCCTTTTAAATCTGACCCTTTAAACAACAGCAACAATGTTTCTAGCCTCATTGTTTATGGAAGGGTCCATTGGTTGAACATTTTTGGGAGAAAATTCAAACATTTTTTTTATGGTATTAAATCAGGATATACCCAAATGTCCAAAACGTTGTATTCTAAATATTTTCCTATTACCAGCACTTTTATTTTATATTTTATTTGAGTTTTATAATTCAGATAAGAAACTTAACTTTCTGTTTATTACATACAAAACCTATAATAGCTAGTTTTTGGAAAAATACAGGAAGCCGCATCAATTTTCTTATTGTTTAGCTTTAGAAAAAATGTATTTATACAGTCAAGAGAAAACCTGAAAAGTTTTTCAAAATGTGGAATCCCTTCGTAGGATTTCTGAAGGAAGCTGATACAAATCTTTTCTCTGTATAAACTTGTAACACCATCTATTAATATACTGTTGTTGTTATATGATGTACCTTTATATTGTATGTGTTAGTAAATCAAATTAATGTGAGGTGCAATAGAGGACTGGCCATCAGGAGCCAGAACTATACTGTTTACACATATATACACATATCTATGATCGGGAGTTTTCCCGGTAGTCAGTATGCAAATATTTTCTTAAATTACAAAAATTCTAATTTTACATTACTTTTCTACATCGATGAATAGGTGATGGCACAGGCATTGCCGACAAAGAGCGTGTGTTTGTGTGCATGGAAATCTATTATCCTCCCTCCCTGTTTAATTTAATCTAATCCGTGTCCTAAAACACATCCCCTCTCCTGCTTTCACTTCTAGTTCTAACGGAGGGAGCGATTCGTTTGTTAATGAATTTCCGTTATGAACGACTCATTCACTTAGCCGACAATAATAAAAGTTCGTAACATACAAAATTGTAAAAGACAAAATCTTACCTATATAATGTTCTGCCTTTATGCTTTGTTTTTTTTTTTTGTTTGCTCGTACCTGTACGCAGCTCTAAAGTCCAGCATCGTTACATTGGCTTTAGCCTTGACTAGTGCGGTTGAATGACATTTGTTCTGGGAGTACTGTACAAATGTGGCGACGCTATTGACGTATGCTCAGGGTGGAGAATGAACAGAGAAAAAGGCAGGAGCGCATCGTGATGCTTAGTCGCCAATTCAGAGAATTATAGATGACAAACTGCTAGGATCGCAACTACAGCATTCGCAGAGCGAGCAGGTTGACTGAATCTTATCAGATGGGATGTACTGTAGATGCGGTGTGATTGAGTTCGTCAAACTTTATAGTGTGAATCGAGTGTGAATTTATAGTAGAATGACATGTTTATTATATGTTATGCATTCGTAAAAACATATAATACATTTTATAGATAATAAATGTTATATATAAATGAGACTCTGATTGGTTTAATGCACGTTATACTCAAAACACACCTATAACTCATTAAGAGAATAAGCACAACCCTATTAGATCATGCGCCAGGGCGCAAATCGTATTTTTCTATCCTTAAAATAGCAAAAGTGGATTCGGACATGCCTGTAATGCTTTTGCGCCATGTGCTTTAGACTTTGCGCCTAGATCGTTAAAATAGAGCCCTAAATGTTGCATTTGTATAACTACTGTCAAGCTATTAAAAGTGGGAGAGGGAGTAATTCACAGCCACACAGAAATCAGATATTGTTTTTATAATCTGAGGTAAATTACTCATTTTAGGATAAAGCTAAAATCATTTAAAAATTTTGCAAAGCACAACAGCGGCCTGTTTTTTTTAATTCATTATAGTTCATGAAAATTCAGCTTTTTAGTCAATGAAAGTCAGGGAATTTTATATTTGGGTTTAGAGTGTGAACCCTGTTTACCTCAACATGCCTAAGAGCATTATAAAGCTCAAGGTTATAATTTATTTTCCATTAGTTTCACTCAGTGACTAAAGTAATGCACTGGTCAAAGAAGTAGCGAGTTTGCACAAACTAAAGTTTATGCGTAGCACCGGTGGTTTAACTGAGTGGAATGACAGGATAAGTAGTTTAACAACAAAAAACTCTCACTACAGCTTTAAAGATGCACTACTCTAAACCTTGCAACACCATCAAAAGAAGCTGGTTTTCAAACTGGAGCTGTGTCGGTTCTGATCCTCGCTACGCCACTTTCTCATAATTCACAATGTGAGTTTAGAGTAGCTGGACCACAGCTTGTGCCCCGGGGCTGTTCAGACCCCTCAGACTCCAGGGGTGCAGAGAAATTGGATGATCAACGAGGAGGTCTTTTCTTGTTAGCAAGATTTATTGTTTTTTTTCTGCTGAGTAAATGAATCAACAAACATGGCATCTCCCCCTGTGAGCAGTGGACTAAGATGAACCCTGTAAAGTTTTGGTTTACATTTCATTCGCTGCTTGGATTTCTGGGTCACCAGATCTGGAGGATTTTAAGACTTTCATTTTGGCCTTGGACATTTGGCAAGCGTTTCAGTTTTGCTAAAGTGGTCTTCAATCATGCTCTAAAGTGTAACGCTCTCTTCTTTAGGCTTAAACTTCAGTATGCAGCTCCAGACAAAGAACAACTATGTGGTTTTTCGTGCCTGTTCAAAAATATGAAGATGCCTTTTCACCAGTCCAATCACACTTGGACAATGCAATATATAGGAGTAAAATGAGTCAAGACTATTTTGAGTTTTTCCATTAAACACTTACCACTTTCATGGTGAATATTATTGAATCGGTTCAAACTGCCACAAAAGGGCTCTTAGGGGCCGTTCACACAGAATGCGCTTTTCATTTTCAGTGCATGACTTTTCTATTGTTTTTCAATGTAAACATGTGCATGATTGACCATTATGCTCACTTCTTGCACTTTTGAAGTGCCTACATGTGAGGACCGCATTTCTTAAGCAGGTCGCACACCAAAAGCGCCGCTCGGCGACATGACACGCAGCGCCACGCATTTCAGAATTCTAAACATAGGTTTATATCAGGGTACACACACCGGCGTCGCAAGTCGGCAGCTGTCCGCGGCGCCCAGCTACGACTCAGGACACAGGTCATATTTCTGCCACGCCACAGAGCGCCATCTGATTAGTTATTGTTTTAAATAGCATGCGAATGTGCGTGTCTGGTGTGCGATACTTTCAACTGTCATGTGCGCGCTGTGTTGCAGCACTGATCGGCGCATCCGATGTTTGACGCCCTTTAGACGCCGTTTCAGGTTGAAAGATATTTAACTTTCACACACAGCACAGCTCATCACTGTCAGGTCCAAACGCAGTGGACCAATCAGAAGAGCTTGGAGGCAGAGCAACTGCGAGCTGTTGTTTATAGTAGAAAGTTTTCATGGAAACTGTTTTATTTGCCGTTATAAAATGGTGGAGAAGACACTCGTGGCTTTGTCCAGAATATCCTGAGTTATACAGTATGATGTATCTTTATGTGCTTATCATACACATCTAGATGTTTTCCTATTTCTAATGCAGGCACGTGCAGAGGTGGGGGATTTGGGTGCTTGAGCCCCTGCCCTTTTTTCTCCTGGAGAGAAAGTGCCCTTTTTTCCTGGGGATAATAATTATTTTTTTGAATACTACTAATAATATAATATATGTATAAGTTAATGCATGTTCTATTTAAGCACAGCTTTCCCTGTCAAACAATAAAAAAAACGAAAGGTGAAAGTATATCTTGGTTTTAGTCTAGCTGCTTCAATCGAGCCTCAATCCGGCGATTTGAAAAGAAAAGCCACATGCGAGGCGAATGCTCTAACGAAGACTATATTTACATTGTTACTCTCACCTCAAAAGTAAGGTGTCAACAGTGGAGTAACGTCTATCAGCTCCTATGCCAACTCCTGCATCCGCATGGCACACGGACTGCATCTGGGCCATAGCTTTACAGTCTGACCCATACACACACTGCAGACGGAGTGTGTGTAAAACATACATTACTATCTGACCTCCATTACGGCAGCACGATATGATCAACAGATCCGCCGATGTAAATTCACCCGTCATTAATCTATATTGTGTGGAGGTGAGTAACGGTTAACAAAAGACTACCTGAGGCTCAAATTTAACGTCAGCTATTTATCCAAAAGTTCAAAAGCAAATAGGCTATTTTGTCTTGCTGACATCCTCCTGATTAACAACCATGTAATAAATTAGCTAAAGTTTAGCCAGGGCCCTATCATAGGCATACAGGCTAATTTAATGGAGAAACAACAGCTGGATAGTGAAAATATTGCCCTCTTGTTTTTGCAGTCACACGGAACATATAATCTCAATCGAAGCTATAAAACAAGTACAAATATAGGCAAGCTATGGAAGTCAGTGGCTAGTGTGTCCTATATTCTTCAAAATATTTTCTTTTGTTCAACAGAAATAAAACTCAAACAAAAATAATTCAAGAGTTCACACTTAGCTGATGATTGATTATAAAGCAAGTTTGGCATGCTGTCCCGGGAGAGAGCCCTGAGCTCAAAAGGTCCTTGAGCCCTGGGCTCCCTCCGGTTTGCAGGGCGAGAGGGGAGCTTTGAGCTCAGGTAGATCTCGAGAACTCCCCCCTTTTGTAAGAGTTGATGAAGAAAATAATTGCTACGGAGAGATATGCTGATGGATAAAAGTTTGACTAGTGCTGAATTTAGATTGTTCAATTAACTTGTAGTGCATGTTTTTGGAACGTGGGAGGAAACCGGAGAACCCGGGGGAACCCACGCAGGCACGGGAAGAACATGCTAACTTCACACAGAAACGACAGCCAGTCTGTTAAAGGACTTGAACCGGTGACGTTCTTGCTGTAAGGCCGCAGTGCTAGTCACTGGGCCACCGTGCCGCCCTATGAAAGGAAAAGAGAAGGAGTAGGGGTGGAAGGGGCGATTCTTCAAACGAAGATGACTGTAGTAAGAAACCCTGGCTCTTTATAGTGGGTTAGAAATCGTCTAATTGGTTAGTCATACATGGTTAATGCATGACCAGCCGTGTTCAATCATAATCACGTGATCCTCTCGAAATTAGTTTATAAATAAACTTCACTAGATTGAAAAGGGATAATTCACCCAAAAAAAAATGTTATTTACTCACCCTCAAGTAGCTCCATTTCTTTGTGTCTTTATTTTGTTGAACACTAATGAATAAAAGATTAAAAATATATATTTTAAAGAAAGCTATAAGCTTGAAATTATTGACTTCCAGAGTAGGAAAAACAAACACCATGAAAGTCAGTGGTTACAGGTTTCCTGCCTACTTCAAAATATTATTTTGTGTGTTCAACAGAAGAAGAAAAAAAAGTCAAATGGGTTTGGAACAAGTTAAAGGTGAGTAAATGATGACAGAATTTTCAGTTTTCAAACTACCCTTTTAAGGGTGAGTATATGGTGAATTTAGCGTGAAATCTCCTTAATAATCTCATTATATTTTTATTGTTAAACTACAATTATTACTATTATTTAATAAAAAGTGCCCTTTTTTCCATTTGAGCCCCTGCCCCTTAAAAGGTCTCTGCACGTCCCTGTTCTAATGGGTCTGTTATTGTCATTACATCGCGTTCATAATATCACCTTATGTGGACCTCTCGCCACGCTTTTTTAAAAAAAACCATTCCTGAGGCTAATTACAAAAACAAAATGTTACCAAACACAGTGGATAAACGATTTTAAACCTTTAATACAAAAAAACTAAGAAAAGTCAGGGAAATACCAACATATTTCTTTCCTTTCTTTACTCTCTGTTCCAATCATTAACAAATGGTCAATCAGGTGGAAATGATCATTTATTGGCCAATCATTTATTTTCTTATTGGACAGATACAATTAAAAATAAGCATTTATCAATAAACATATGACCACCAATAAATAATGCTTCGTTGGTTAATAACAAAAAGTAAACAAAAGTCCTAACTCCAGTCTTAAAGGGCACCTATGTTCCCCCTTTTTCAAGATTTAAGATAAGTCTTTTGTGTCCCCAGAATTTGTCTGTAAAGTTTCAGCTCAAAACACCCATCAGATTATTTATTATACCTTTCAGAAGTTTGTATTTTGTAGCTCTGAGCATCAGGTAACTGCTTTTGTTGCCTGCGCCTTTAATGCTAGCTCTCCCCACCCACCGTTTCCAAGTGCATGTCAGGGTGTGTCTCAATCTCTGGCTGCGTCAGATAAACAGCACAGTGACAGACATGAAGGAAGCAGATCTCGCATAACGCTTGTGAGAAAGACTACAGTAAGAACTTTCCCAATGATTATTTGATGTATTTGTTGTGGAGTTAATTCAAGCCTTTCTGCTCTGGGTCACACACACTGGGTTTTCGAACGGCAAATGTGACAGGATACACATTAATATCCACTGCTGTATCGATGTTTGTTATGTTAATGTACAAAATAAACGTGATTTAACATCCACAATCCCCAATTAAAGCACCTTCTTTTATAATTGTACTGACATGCGCCTGTGGTGATGAAGTAAAGACGGTAAATGATGATGATTGATGATCACAGAGAGCTGAACAGATCTTTTAATTCCAGTTGCTTTGCACATGTCCTGTCTTATATCATTATACGCGTTACTACGGAGACATGTTAATACGCGGCTGTCAATCAATTCAGTGGGCTGGGAAACACACTCCTACGTCACGTTGCGGTGGGCCTCAAAATGGGAGGGATTTAGATTTTTTTTTTAATATCAGGAAATAAAAAAAGATGCTTATTTTCTTTTTAACACCCCAATATGACTATTCTGCCCAAACAGCTTACAAAAGATCATTTTCATCATAGGGGCCTTTTAATATACAGCGCACAGAATCAATGAGTACACGTCAAAAAATC
Organism: Danio tinwini; assembly: GCA_903798205.1. Taxonomy (NCBI): domain Eukaryota; kingdom Metazoa; phylum Chordata; class Actinopteri; order Cypriniformes; family Danionidae; genus Danio; species Danio tinwini. The sequence goes on along the minus strand of CAIGQZ010027068.1, from coordinate 4,086,354 downwards.
AATAATGAAAAGTAATATTTTTATCAATTTCTCTGTAATTGGTTAATACACTTTGGTGCATTTAGACAAAACAGTTATCAAGCAGTATTAAATGGTTATATTCATTAAAACATCATTAGGAATAGAGTCAATAGACTTCATTCATTCATTTTCTTTTCAGCTTGGTCCCTTGATTAATCTGGGGTCGCCACAGCGGAATGAACCACCAACTTTTCCAGCATATTTTTTTTACGCAGCAGATGCCCTTCCAGCAGCAACCCATCACTGAGAAACATTCATACACACTCATTCACACACATACACTACAAACAATTTAGCCTACTCAATTCACCTATAGCGCATGTCTTTGGACTTGGGGAAACAGGAGCACTCGGATATGCCAACTGACCCAGCAGAGGCTCGAACCAGCGACCTTTTTCAATAGACGGATAATACAATTAAAATCAAACAAGGATTTGCAAAAAAAATTGATCCCCCATCTTGATCCCCATCTATAAAAAATGTCATATTTTCACCTAATATATACATTTTTTGATGCGCTGCGTAGAACATATGCCAGAGTAATTGCAGATTCATTCCTCTATCTATGGTGACCCCTGATAAAACAAGGACTAAGAAAAATGAATGAATGATATATATGAATATTCATTTTGGTGCACACATTTTTGGCTCTACAGTAGTTTTGGCTTCGGTACTAACTAATCTAATGTCTATACACACATATTATTATATAGCAAGGCTTGATATTAACTTTTTTACTTGGTAGCACTGGTGCTCCCAACTTCAAATATTTAGGAGCACCAGAAAAAATTTAGGAGCGCCAGAAAGAATTTAGGAGCACCCATCAAAAATGAATGAGCACCACTGCAAATTGTATATTAAGGGATTTATTGTATTTGAAAACAACATGAATTAGGACTAACAAAAACAGAAACAACTATCTAACTAATGCCGTGATGACTCATTGATATTTGTGCAATAATTCCAAAATGAATGTCTTAATAATTATAAAATATTATTGATGACGATGATGATGTCAATAATACTGAATACAATGAATTGCATTTCTCATTATCATGCTGCCCTGAATGCAAGTTATTTGCACTAAAAAGTCCTGCTGTTTCTTTATGAAAAAGAAGTTTATGGTTTGCATCAACCAAAAAAAAAAAAAGCATTGCAGTAAGAAATATTTGTTTTGCACTATTGTTTTTAAATGCATGTCAATTTAATAAATAATATTTCTGCTACAAAACAAACAAAAGATTATAATAAATCATTCAACTCAAGGCTGAAAGCCGGAAAGCAGTCATCAGTAACTAAATAGAAAAATAATATACATCTCAAGAAAAAACAGACAAAAGTAAGGAAGTCCCACTTCTACCACTCTTTAAAAGTTTTGCTTTGGGTTTGTGTCATTGTAAATGCTCAGTCTCGTTGTGAGCTGATTTACAGTTTTCTGGGTTCGTGAAAAAAAGCAGGCGTGTCAGCTGGTCTAATATTGAGGAATGAGGATTCTCGCGATGACCACAGGCGCAATGCCGTTCTTTGTTATGAGCCGCAGATTCAGTTCAAACTCAGTAACGGCGAGCTACTTTGGCAGTGATGTGTACATTTACATGTGTACAGTGTTAGATTTGACATTTAGCGGACATTTGCGCTAAACACGCAGTGAATGCAACGCATCGAGATTCTGGCACCAATCAAAAACACTCGATTGATCTCGGCTGGCGAATCAATATTCACCACATGATCGCTCTCATTGGCGACATTATTTGTAACTTTAGTTGGGGTTTGCAAACCTGTGTACTTTTCTCTCTTCAGCAGTTTGCTTTTCGATCACAAAAGATCCATGTCATCTGCAAGTGGAAAGCCTTGAGTGATTGACAGCTAATATGAACCAATTTAGCAGCAGGGAAGACCGATTCAGCACGTTTTTAGAAAAATTCAAAACAGGTCGCACTACAACCATTATATATGCAGTCGCACAAATGCTCCCAAATATATTCTTAAGGTACATATTTTGAGCCCTGTATAGCATCCTATACGAAATATTAATTTAAAATTGAGATCTGTAAGGAGTGTACTAATTTATGCTGGACACTGTAATGCACTAAACTCATGGTGGGAATGTTTTTTATAGTTTTGTGAACTGGCATTAAGGCAGTCGGATAACACTTTGTAACACGAGGCCCACTTTCCACATGCCAGCCAGAGAGCGGGATAAACACGATCAATTTCCAGAGGCCCCTGTAGCTTCAGCTCACTCACGCACACATGAGGTCAGCGTAATCAGCCCACCCTCTCTGACTCTGTTAACTCTTCTCTGTCAGAGAACTAGACTCGCTGGCTCTGATATGACAGATGACTCCTCACTGACTATGAGGAGCTCTCTCCATCTCTCTGACAGGTGCAAACTAATATTATTCATCTTCGGTCTCTAACTGATACCTGTGCCACATGAGCTGCACCGGTGTCTCGTAACGCTGGCTCTTTTTACCCCAGGTCTCCTCCTGCATCAAAGGCTTCTACTGTAAACCTGATAAACACAACCAAAGGGAAGATGGTAATGTGAGATTGTGTTAATAGTGGCAGAGATAGAGGATGAGGCCGTGAGATACCGGTAAGGCTGAACATAGCAGACTGTTTCTACTAGAGAAAGGTAAAGGATACGTTTGGCTGATGGACAGACAGACAGATAGACAAATGTATGGATGGATAGATGCACATATAGATTGGCAGATAAGCAAATGATGTAAAGATAGCTACATGATCAGGTAAGACAGATGGGGGGATGAACGTGAAGAAAAAGATGAATTGACGGATGGAGAAAGACAATGGATGGAAGGACAGACAAATGGATGGATGGACAGATGGAGAACTATGGATGCACATATAGATAGACGGATAGCTAGATGAACAGGACGGACAGATGGATGGATGAACAGATGAAGAAAAAGATAATGAATGAGAGAGAAAGATGATGAATGGATGGATAAATGGATGGATGGAAGGATGGACGGTTGGAGAGAGGAGTAAAATGATGGATGGAAGTATAGAGAGATGGATGAATGGATGGATTGTTAAGTTGAAGGACTGAAACAGATGGATAGCAAGATATATATATATGATGGAAGGATGGATGTATAGATGGACAGATGTTGAGAAATTATGGAATTTGGATGGATGGAGAAAGTTGATGATGGAAGGATGAACGGATGGATGGAGAAATTATGGATGGATGGATGGATAGAAAGATATTATGATGCATGAATGGATGGATGATGGACAGATAAGTAGATAAACGGATGAACAGATGTTAGGAAATAATGGATGGAAGGATGGGCAGATGTTAAGAAATAATGGAGGAAAGGATGGACAGATGGTTGGACAGATAAACAGATGGATAGAAAGGTAGTTACATGATCAGGACAGACAGATAGACGAACAGATGAAGAAAAGCATGGTGGATGGATAGATGGATGAATGGATGGTGAAAGATGGATAGAAGAACAGATGGATGGTTATGTAGATGGACAGATAAACAGATGTATAGAAAGATATCTATATTATGGATGGATGGAAGGACAGATGGAGAAATGGAAGGGCAGATGGATGGATGGATGGATGGATGGATGGATGGATGGATGAATAAGTACAGTAGATAGACAGATGAAAAAAGATTATGGATGGGGAGATGGAGAAAATAATGGATGGAGGGACAGACGGATGGATGGATGGATGGATGGATGGATAAGTACAGTAGATAGACAG
>CAIGQZ010027068.1:4063647-4075519 GCA_903798205.1 Danio tinwini | reverse complement strand
GTTGTACATGTTCATATCTTCTAAATGCAAATTTTGTACCACACTAGCTTATAGATGTTCTTAACAGACTAACATACTGATACTAACATCTAAACAACGTTGTCATGGATTCAATTTAGCTACTAAAATGGAAAATGTTTAATAAAATGGTCTTTAATCAGTTTAAAACCACGAATAAACTGAAACAAAAACTGTGAATGCCAAATGGTAACTCACCACTGCTAAATGTCTTACTCAGTTTGACATATTGGTCATAAACATGAGATTGTTCAGCCATGACATCCACATCCGTGGTGTTACGCTAGGAATTGTAACCATCTACCCTCCAGTTAGTGGTAATGAGGGTTTAACCGCAGAGCCACAGAGTGACTGAAGCATCCTGAGAAAACCAACGGCTCTGTCACTATCTATAGGTCATGGAAACCCCCATTCATGGAGGTCTAAGAAGCGAAGCCCAAACCAAGATCACCCAAATGTGTGCTCTTCTGGCTATTTTGATTTGACTGAGAGCTGGTCGGGTCATTTGGTGTTTGGAACGAGATGGGATTGCAGTGTTTTGGGTGGTGAAAATTGTTGTATGAGGTTATGGTTGATGAATGGTGGTGCGCAAAAGGGTTTCCTGTCGCTGCAGAATGAGGGTGGGGATTACGTGAGTTTAAGTAAGGTCCAATACAGGTTAAGGGGTACTGGGGCAACAAACAATAATAGTATGAGGAAAGATTTAAGATGCATTTTTGGCATCCGGTTGGCTTTGTTGGTAGAACGCTCTGTTCAGTGATGGTTCTTTGTAATGAATTATAAGAATAGGACAACAAGCATATTAAAAGACTGCAACTTGTAGAATTTTTCTAAAGACTTTGCAATAGAAAATGATTTCAGATCAGAGCAAGATTGCAATTTAAATTCACACATCCATGTGATCTTATCCCAAAAATGACATATCTGTGATATCTGTTAAACATTTGACTGTCAACGTAGACATTTACATCGGTGTTCATGTTACAACTAACCAAGAGAGAGAATGCCAATTTATAAAACAGCTTCAGACTCATTTTCAACCAAACAGTATTGTTGTTTCTATGTTGGAAATGATCACAGATGCACTAGGATAAAGGTTTAAAGGGCACCTATTTTACCCCTTTTTTAAGATGTAATATTAATATTATGGCTCTTCTGAGTGTGCCAGTTTAGGTTCAGTTCAAAACACAATTCAGATTTTATATTATGATGTGTTAAAAAGTGTCATTTTGGGGGCGTGTACACAGTTTGCTGTTTTAGGGGCGTGTTGCTTCACATGAAAATTAGTTTTGACTTCCCGCCCAACTTAACCCAGCCTAGGATGATTGGCTGGTTTTAGCTGGTCGACCAGCCTGGTTTTAGAGGGGTTTTGGCCATTTCCAGGCTGGTTTCCAGCCATTTCCAGCCTGGTCTTAGCTGGTCAGGCTGGGAGTTGACCAGCTAAAACCAGCCAAAACCAGCTTTGTCCAGCTTAAATCAGGCTGGTCAAGTTGGTTTTAGCTGGTCATTTTCCAGCCTGACCAGCTAAGACTAGGCTGGAAATGGCTGGAAACCAGCCTGGAAAAGGCCAAAACCCCTCAAAAACCAGGCTGGTTAACCAGCTAAAACCAGCCAACCAGCTTAGGCTGGTTTAAGCTGGATTTTTCAGCACGGTTGTTTTGACACATTATTTCAAATATGTGGCTAAGAAATAACTAATTAGTTTTTAGATAGGACAAGTTAATAATAGTAATAAATATAGTCGAAACTTAAAGGGCACCTAGGTTACCACTTTTTCCAGATTTAATATAAGTCTTTTGTGTCTCCAGAATGTGTCTGTAAAGTTTAATCTAAAAACACCCATCAGATTTTTTATTATACCTGTCATAAGTTCCTTTTTTGTAGCATTTAGCAGAAGCTAGCTGTTTTTGTGTACTGCGCCTTTAAGGCATGCCCACCGTTTCCACGTGCCTGGCAGCGGCTCCCTCGGCTGCGTCAGACAACAGACAAACACGAAGATCTCACGTAACATTTGTGAGGAAAAACAACAAGTAAGAACTTTACCAATGAGTATTTGATGCATGTTGTGGAGTTGCAGGATGAGTCACACACAATGTCGTTACAAAGTTCACTCACACACACACACACACACAGCGCTGACGGGCACACACACAGACAGCGCGCGTTTAGCTTTGCACTGTTTTTGCACGCAAATGTGACAGAATACAGGTTAATATCCACTGCTGTATGGATATCTGTTATGTTAATGTACAAAATAAACCTGATTTAACGTCCACAAATTGGGATTGAAGCATCTTTTATGATTGTTCTGACACGCGGCTGTGTTGATGAAGTAAATCGCTGTAATTTATTACACACATGCACTGTTTTAAAACATTTTAAACTTGTCAAACTCACTCTTGATCACATTTGATGATGATTGATGATCCTAGCAAACTGAACAGACTTTTATTTATGGTTGCTTAGTGTGCGCACGTCCTGGTCCTGTGTCTGTTTGATATGATTACACACGTTACTATGGAGACATGTTAATATGCAGCTGTCAATCAATTCGGTGGACAGGGGGACCGCACTTCTACGTCAAGTTGCGGTCGGTCTGAAAACCGCTCCAATTGGTCCACCGTTTTTATGTTGTTAAATTGAAAAAAAAGCACTGAGTGTGTTTATATCACCCCAATATGACGGTCTATACACCATACATACACATATGTCTGTCAAAACAGCTTGAACAGTAGATTTTTCACCATAGGTGCCCTTTAATACATAATGGTCTTAAGGTCTTAATTTTGACTTTGTGAAACCTGTTCTGAATACTACAGTTAAATGAAAGTTCAAACAAAAATGTACACTCACCGGCCACTTTATTAGGTATGTTCAGCTGCTCGTTAGTGCAAATTTCTAATCGGCCAATCACATGGCAGCGATTTAATGCATTTAGGCATGTAGACATGGTCAAGATGATCTGCTGCAGTTCAAACCGAGCATCAGAATGGGGAAGAAAGGGGATTTAAGTGACTTTGAACGTGGCATGGTTGTTAGTGCCAGACGGGCTGGTCTGAGTATTTCAGAAACTGCTGATCTACTGGGATTTTCACGCACAACCATCTCTAGGGTTTACAGAGAATGGTCGGAAAAAGAGAAAATATCCAGTGAGCGGCAGTTCTGTGGGCGCAAATGCCTTGTTGATGCCAGAGGTCAGAGGAGAATGGCCAGACTGGTTCCAAGTGATAGAAAGAGTATATTTCCTCATCATTTACCCATTTACCCCATCATCATTTATTAAGAGGTTCTAAACATTTATGAATTTCTTTCTTCTGATGAAGATGTTCTGAAGAATGTTAGAGCAGCCACTGACAACCGTAGTGGGAACACAAAACCTATTATGGGGGCTTATTTTTCTCTAGCGTTCCTAAGCATCTTCCTTTGTGTTCAACGAAAGAAAGAAACTCAAGCATGTTTGCAACAATTATCCCTTTAATATTTGCATAAAACAAAAATAATGTGATATTTAAGTTCATCCTTAATCAAACAAATCTGTTTCACATTTAACGTTGCTTATTTTTCTTACCCACCTAATTAGATCCATATTTTTTCCACCCGAAATATGCTCAATTTCACAAGCAGCTACAAAAACAATTGTGTGATAAATGCGCACTTAGAATCCATCATTCCTGACAGGGAAGATGGATTTTAATAGCCAAAGTTAGATGCATAATTTATGTTTTACATTTTACCACAGACTTGGAGCCATTGTTGTGCAAAAGCATTTATGGGAAAAGTTGTGTCCGTTGACATCCATGCCCATGTTTTACATGCAGTGATGTTCGGAGCTTGTTTGTCTTGCGTTTTTCCATTCATAAGACTCAGCTGTTTACAGAAAATATGTATTCGTTCAGAATGAGAGACATTTGATTAGCTTTTATTAAACATGTCTTGTCCTGTGTTGTAATAACGAATTTTAATAAAATCTGTGTTTAATTTATTTATTTGTTTGCATATTTTGAGATTTTTTCATATTCTAAATAAGGTCACACTTTATTTTGATGGTCCGTTTGTCGAATTTAAGTTACATTGCAACTAATTATAATTAGATTATAAGTAGACTGTTAGGTTGGGGTTAGGGTTAGTGTAAGTTGACATGTAATTGCAGTTTCTTATAGTCAGTTAAATGTCTGTTGAAGGACTGTTAAATGTCAGTGTCAACAGATATTAAGTAGACAGTCTACTAATACTCAAATGAACCATCAAAATAGTGTTACCCTAAATAAAACTAAAGCATTTATCAGACCCCTAGTTTTTTGTGATCCCTAAATCCAATGCAAAATCAACAAAAAGTCAAAAAAAAATTGAGATACTACAAAATTCTTAATTTAATTGCAAAATAATTACAAACAATCTAAATAATCTCATAAAACATTCAATTCCAAACCATATAATCTAATTATATTCAGTTTGCAATTAATTGTTTTACATGACTAATAGACATTACTTGCGCAGTGCACATGATGTATTTGAATCTCTCTCGAAAAACGACATCTCACCTGCGCCTTTACAATCCTAACATTACATGAGAGTGGGGAAGCGTTTTGCAGCCTGTGCAGTAAGCGGACGCAGATGAAGCGCGAGTGATTTACATGTGAAGTCAGTGCAATAGATTGGATTAGACTTCCTGTGGTGCAAATTGGACATTTTGTGCATTTGACGCGCTTCAGACTGCAAAAGAAAGTTGGAGCAAACAGAGCAATGGAACAAACAGAAAAGCAAGCAGCTTACAATGATGGAGGTTGATTGAAGCATAACGGCTATAACAAAGGATATTGTTTGTGCTTTACATGTATGGCTGGTATTATGATGTGCGTAAAATCGATAAATGTTTTTGTTTAACTCTTTTCCTGCACTTAACGAGAAAAATGCTTCCCTGCCATTGACAAGTTTTACGGCAATCCGTGTTTCATGTATTACGGTTGTGGAATATGATGTCAGATGCTCCGTGGAATGAAACCTGAGAGAAAGTAAGATTGTGGATACAAATAAGAGTTATACAACCTTCCTTTGGCTTAATCCCTACTGTTTTAAATCTTGTCTTGACAAGAGACCAAAATAAAGAAGCTTTATTTTTATGATTTGTGTTATTGTCATTATGTCAGATTGCACACCTAACATAGCAGGCTACCTAATATGGTAAATTTTTATATATATTATATTTATAACTTTTTTTATTTATATATATATATATATTATATTGCAAAATTGTCCCCAAAGTCATTTTATTGCAAGAAATGACAAAAAAATTGTGAAAAACCAGGGTGTCTGATTTAGAAATCGAATGTTATTTTTCACCAATGCAATTTAATAGGGCATTTTAAAGAGCTTAACTCTTATATTTGCTTTATATTTGCAGCCAGGGCTTGACATTAACTTTTCACCAGCCACTGTGGCTAGTAGTTTTCCAATGTTACTAGCCACTCTGCATTTTCATTAGCCAAAATTTTGTTGTTGGGAAAATATTTTTTATATGCATAAATTTGACTTTGACACGCTAAAATGACTTGATTTAGATTTTGTGTGTCGTGTATGAGCAAATGGGTCATGGTTTCATAGTGTTATACTGCAAACAGTTTTTATTTTACATGTCTTTTCAGAACTCAAAATTAAGGATTTACCAAATTTATCTCTGACCACACTAAATAATAATATTTTTTTGGCCACAAATTTTAAATGTTAAAACAAGTTAAATATATCTGCATACTATACATTTTATTTAACAAAACATTTCTTTAAAAAAAAAAGAGAAAAACAATTGAATTTTAAAAATAATTATTGTCATGTATCAAAAATATGCACAGTAATCTGTCCTCGCTCAAGGTCTCTCAGATCACCAGTTAACTACACATACATGGAGAGTTAATCTCATATTATGCAATGTTGTTGTAAAAAAGTGATAAACCATATTAACAAAAATAACTGTAGGCAAAAGAAAGCAGGTGAAAAACATACTGTGTGATAATGAAAGGATGATCACACGGTTAAGGCCAATTATTAATCTGTTCAAAGCGAAAGCAACCGGTGCTGCTTACAAAAAAGACATATTTGGAGCTCTTGAAAGCAGCAAGACTGGGTGCATTAGCAGAACTTTTTGTCTGGTCTATATGAAAGAGAACCGATCACAGTTGCGTTTCAGGCAGGGTTGTTTCAAGCAAGAAAACAGGAGCGCACGCGTTTTAGTCGCGTGCAACACATCAGCTGTGATCAGCGCGACTGATCATCCTCTCATTCGTTATTCACCTGCTTTCTATTGCTCCTGCGAAGGCAATTATTTTTGTAAGTCATGCTGTTTCTCGATTCTAAGATCACATTTGCACGCATATTGGGTCATCCTTATAGTCGAACCCTGCTTTTAAGAAAACTACAATTTAAAATTATTTTCAACCAGCCAAAGTGGTTAGTGGGAGTGTCTGTCTAACCCACCAAAGCTGAAATCTACCCGAATTTGGCGGTTTGACTGGTGTTAATGTTAAGCCCTGTTTGCAGCCTATGTGCTATGCTTCTCATCATGTTTAGTAGACATCTTTTCTAAAACATACAGTATTGTGTAAAAGCATGTTTATTACCAGGCAAACCAAAACAACCAAAAAAAAAAAAGTATATTTTAATTGAACATCACATCACAAACTATACCTGTCCATATGGTACACATTCAGTATTGTTCTATCTAGTATTGTGAAAAGGCAAAGCTAAAAATAGCGTTTTAACTGACGAAGTCTATGGTTAAAGCTCCACACCTGTCAAAAGCTGCATTTACTGCCGATGCGGCAGCGAGCACTGCGGCAGAAGGAACATACTGAAGTGTTAACATCTGTATGGTCTAGTAACATTTAGGAACATCTTGTACAAGAATGCCAGTGGTGATCAAAGCAAGCCGATGTGGAGCACGGAGGTCCCATCAAGACGTTTCAGCTGCGCAAACAACAAAACGGATATTTCAGTGACAATGGTGGACTTTCCGAGATTATTAGATAAAGTCATGCCACATGGAAGATCAAACAGACCCACTTGGCCTTCTCGGTATAGACATGGAAGTCGTTTATGCGCCACATTCTTCATTTGATTAGTGATGGAGAGTTAAGTAGGGATAAAGAATTTTACTTGCAAAGATTAAAAAAGATTAAGTGGTTCTTACATGATGTCATCACATAGGATGAGACTTCCTGATGTCATATTAAATGCTCAATACATTCCATACATGGTAAAAAGTCATTATTTACTTTACTTTAAAAAGTGAGTAAATCTGTTGCCTTAAAAATTATGAGTTGACTTTACTTAAAGTGAGTAAACCCCTTGTAACTGTTAAGCTGATTAAATTTAGTTTTTATAATTATGCACAAAGTTAATTTAGGGCGTACTCACACTATGCTATCCGAACCGTGCCCAGGCCCATTTCCTGGATCGTTTGAGAAGTGTGAGTGCTCTGAGTTGAGCTCAGGCACGGTTCACTTGGGCCCAGTTGGAAGAGGTGGGCCTGAGCGTGGTTCACTTGGGCTTAGGCGCGATACGCTTGCAGTGTGAGTGCAAGTGTGCCTGAGCCTGAAACTGAAAGCGAGACGTGACTTTTAAGGGACTGTTTCATATGGATTAATTAATCATTCGTACTGTTCAATGAACGCAGTAAACGTCGTAGATTATTAAAGACGCAAACCCCTCACTGCACGACAGCTGCACCTTCAGCAAACCTCAGCACGAGGAATTTATGATTGTCAAAATGATTATGACCGTCAAAAGTGGCTGATCTGTTCGTTGAAATATTTAACTGCGACTAAAACGACTAAATGACTAAAACGACTAAAACGATATAACTTAAGAAATCTCCACTGGGCTGAGCGAGAGCGCATACTGAACAGCGCATCATCTATGATGTAAGCGTGCCCAGGCCCGAATGTAATGTAAGTGCGGGCCATCGGGGGAGACGGGAGGGGGGACAAGCGTGCTTTGGCCCGGTTCAAGGCAACAGTACATAGTGTGAGAACGCCCTTACTTAAACATTTTAAGGCAATGGGTATATTTTAAGTAAAGTCAACTACTTGTATTAAAAGCAAGAGGTTTACTTTTAGGTAAATTAAAAAAATCATTTTTATAGCATATACAGTAGAAGCACATGCTGCTGTTTATCATGAACTTTTGAATATGATTTATTAATAAGAGTTCATATGGGTAATTCTAGAATTGTATATGCATTATTCATTCTTAGGGTGCTTTCACACGTGTGAATCGATTAATTTGTTCCGAAACAGGGATTCACAAGTCACCTGTGAGTAAACTTAAACACATTGGTCAGAGTTTCACGGTTTATTTTGCAGAGTCCCGCTCAGCTGTTGGGGGTGGTTTGGTGGTGTTTGACAGGGTGCGCACGACATGTCTGAAGAAGAGCGAGGAGGGATGCAGTGGGGAGGGGCAATGAGAAGGGTGCATGTCGTATTTGAGGACCGGGAGGGAGATGCACGATTTCCGGGAGATGATCACTCGTTTGCGGGCATCCGGGAGTCTCTGTGCATTTGCTGGAGACTCCCGAAACTTCCGGGAGACTTGAGATGGCTGGAATGACCTCACGCCCTACTCATAATTCTCTCTTCATATAGCCGTATGCCTATTACATATTCATAAAACACTGTGATATAGCCGGGCTCGGATCGTATCGCTTTCTCACTAGAATCGATCCACTCCAGAGTTCGTTTCAATCGAGCCGAGACCACATCATTCTGGTGGTCTCGGAGCGATTGCTTTGGCGCGGATTTAAGTGCGATTGCCCTGTTTACATATGCCAAATGAACCGCGCTAACTGGGCAAACGCGCCAGGTTCCGGAACAAAAGTCTAGGTGTGAAAGCACCCTCAGTTCATATTAGCAAATCATTAACAAGCATGTACTAATGGACTATTATATTAATGTGTTACCCTTAGTATTTGTCTAAAGTTCTCTAAAGATTACCTCAGACTTCTAAACGAAGTATTCTCAAGCTAACATAACTAATAATAAAAACAATAATCAAGATTAACTTCCTAATCTTAAAGCTTTTAAAAAAAAGAGGTTTAAATACTCCCAGAACTTCCCGGCAAATAATGTTTTCAAAACCCACAGAGCGTTAAGAAAACAGTCTTAAAACAAAACTGTTAGCCATGATCTAAAGATTGTGAGAAGTAAGAAAAGTCTGCTTTCCTGGAAAAAAAAGCATGAATCATATTGTGAAAATGAAAGCTGTAATCTCTGAGTAGACCCTTAAGGCGGACAGCAGTTTTGCAAGCTCCGTGTGTGTATGTGTGTGAATGATGTTTTACAATCAGAATGAGTTGGCGTCTTCCATGTGGAAATGCTTTAGTGAACAAGGTATCAAAGCGAGACACCTGCAAAACATTAAGGGCAAACCTGCGCGCACTGCTGAGCGAGAACGTGTTTAAGTTGATGAAGGAGAACTGCAAAGTGTACACTGATGTGTTTTTTGTCCATATAGAATATCCTGCGAACATCTACACCTGCAATAAATTACATGCCAGCACATACACACGTGACAGGCACAATTAAGGATCTCCAGAACTCAGCCAGCTGCATTGAAGAGTGTAAATAAAAGTGCTGCTAAGGAATGAGTCTTTCTGACTTAATGTAAATGTCTGGAAGAGGCCTGTCAGAGGGTGAGATGGTAGTATGCATAAGCTCTCACCTTTGCAAATTACTTAATTACTGTTTTCTCAAAAGTACAGGAAGGAAACTGAGTTTCTCATTTACTGCCCTCGAAAATAAACAGGAAAGTGTTTGACGCATGACGCATACTGTATAAACATATTTGTAGAAGAGCGTAACTAAAAGTGGCACCAAAATATTTGGCCATTTCAACAGCTTTTTTTTAAGACAAAAATGTTGTTGCATTATGTATCAAATCAAATTGGCAACGACTTTTTAACTGACCATATTTCTGTTGACATTTAACCAACTGATGTCAGTTTCATTTGTTTGTGAATGTCTGGGTTCAGTTCAGCTCATGTTCACACTGGTTTTCCGAGCAGGACAATGCATGTTTTTTTTTTCTTTTTCAAGAGTTCATACTTGTTTGGCATGCTCTGGGAGAGAGCCCTGAGCTTGTAAGATCCTCGAGCCCTGGGCTCCCTCCAATTTGCAGCGCGAGAGGAGAGTTTGAGCTCAGGTAGATCTCGATAAACTCCCCCAGCTTATTCTAGCTGAATGATGGAAATGAATGACTGAGGAGAGGATGCTTGCTTAGAGCTTGACTATGGTATCAATTATGTGTGTTCAGTTTACTTAGGGTGCGTGTTATTTGGACTGTGGGAGGAAACCGGGGAACTCGGGGAAAACCCACGCGAGCACGGGGAGAACAAGCAAAACTCCACACAGAAATGTTGTCTGATTTAGTAGGGACTTAAACCAGCAGCATTCTTGCTGTGAGGCAACAGTGCTAATCACTGGGCCGCCGTGTCGCCCATCTAAAAAGGAGGGAAAGTAGAGGTGGGTAGGGGGTTTCTTCAAAACGAAGATATTGAGATAAAAAAAACTCTGGTTATTTATAGTGAGTTAGGAGTCTTCTGATTGGATAATCAATCATAGGCTAATGCAGGAACAGGTGAGAGCAATCATAAGCATGTGATTCTCTCGAAATTTGAAAATGAGAAACCTGGGTCATGTTACCATGTTCACACTATGTTAAACTGCGTCTTAGGCATTTATATACTTTTATGTCCATTTGCTTGCAAAAAAACCCTGTGATTTCTTTTCAAAGCTCGCTTTCATTAGTTATGTCTTTAGTAATTCACCATTTACAGATGTCAGATGTTGCAGGTTTTCATTTGAAGTTACGGCACATGGTCATTTGTTTTGCATTCTCTTGCAATTTAAGTTTGTTGGCTTTAATTTCCTCTCCACATACACGCCATTGCAGAGTTTGATCAAAAACTAATCGCTGCTAATCACGATCATACTGGTTTGCGAAGAATATTAGAAGACTTTAAACTCTGGAAAGGAGAAATAAACAGGCCGCCGCAGCTTTGAGCGTTTCCTGGGTTTGAGTGCCGCTTGATTGAGGCAGCTCTGTGTTTGTGTGAAAGTGAATGTGAGCTTGGAGGATGTGATGTTGGGACGGACAGCAGAACGATGAGCAGAAGTTTCGCTGACTTCCTTGGAAACAGGAAGATCTGCTGATTGACAACAGCCCGGGGAGTTCAGAGGCTATTGACTTGCATGCTTGTGTTTGTGTGTGTGTGTGTGTGTGTGTGTGTGTGTGTGTGTGTGTGTGTGTGTGTGTGTGTGTGGCATTTCTGTAGTAGGAGTTTGTGGAGTTTGAGTAGCAGCCAACATTGTTGAAATTCTTCTCATTAATAAATGCAGCTACAGTATATTTGCTTTTGTCACTCAATATTCATTTTTTATTTATTAAAAAATGCATTTAAAATTTCAACTCATACATTTTCATATCTTGTATAAACATTTGGTTTACAGCTTATTATTTTGGAATAACTTGGTGCAAAGTAGTGTTGCAGACAATATTATTGTTTATTATTAAAATATTTTTTTCTTAATAGTTGGAATAAGATTATTTTATTTTTAGTTTGATTGTTTGTTTGGTATAATAGTTTTTTTTTTTTATATTATCTTTTATTTATATGATGTATTTTTTTATATCCCTGTATAATTTAAATAATATTTCCTATAGATTTTTGATATTTTTTAAGTTCAGAATATGTTCATGGCAGCAAGCCGAATTATGTTTTTAATTTTAATTGTCATCTCAACTAATCTGCACACACACACACACACACACACACACACACACACACACACACACACACACACACACA
>CAIGQZ010027068.1:4026134-4042373 GCA_903798205.1 Danio tinwini | reverse complement strand
AAACTCTTATTGTGTAACTTTATTGAAGGGATTTGATCATAATAATCTAGGATAAGTTTGTAAAATAACAGTGTTTCTCTGTTAAACTCTTATTGTGTAACTTTATTGAAGGGATTTGATCATAATAATCTAGGATAAGTTTGTAAAATAACAGTGTTTCTCTGTAAAACTCGTATTGTGTAACTTTATTGAACGGATTTGATCGAAGTAGTCTAGGATAAGTCTGTAAAATAACAGTGTTTTATTGTAAACATTTTAATGAAAATGTCTGTAAATGTATTATTTTTGCACTTTATTTCAACAAAATAAATGTTATCGTAATTTTATGGTTTTTGTTTGGCAGCCGTAGCTGCCGGTCATTTGACCTTTTTTTACGATTTTTTTTACAGTGTACACCGGTTGTAGCTTCATCCACTTTGATTAGACCATGTCAAAAACAGTGAGCCAATACAAAGTATTTGCTCCTTTTTTATTTCAATCTTTTTAATTGGTCTTTTGTATGACAATACAAATTAAATATTAAGAAGTAAACAGTAATGTATTGTCCATTATTAATCCCATCCCCTAACCCCTCGTTTATTAACTCAACAAAACAATAAATAATTACATAAATACAAAATTAAGAAAGTTAAATACATAAAAACATGACATCAGAATAACTGGATACAGATGGGGAAAAATAATAATTAAAATAATAATAATAATGAGAAAAAAACAAAAAAAGAAACAACTTCTAATAAAATTGTAAATGTTACAGGTTTCCAGCACCAGGTGTAATTGGCAGGCCTTTAATGTAATCAAGAAAGCAATCCCAAGATTATAAAGGAATCTAGTTAACCAGAGAGTGAGCATCTCAGCTCTTCAAGTCTGATCCATAAAAAATGTCCTGTATCCACTTGTCATGTGTAGGGGGAAGTGTGTTTCCATTTTAAAAGTATAGCACGTCTGGCTAGAATTGTGGTAAAGGCAACAACCTTGCTGTCATGGACTGTCAAATTAGCTTCAACGGATACACCAAAGAGGGCTAACAAAGGATCAGGTTGTATATTGATTTTAAGGGCTTTATTAAATCTATTAAAAACACCTGACCAAAAGGTGGCCAACTGTGGACATGTCCAAATCATATGCAGATGGTCAGCAGGTGAATATTTACAACGATTACAAACAGAGCTCCTGTCTGGAAAAAAAAATAGCCAACTGAGCATTGGTTAAGTGAGCTCTAAATAATATTTTACACTGCATCAAACCATGCCTAGCACATAATGAAGAGGACTGTGTATTTGCTCCTTTTTTGCTGTTGTACTTTTACCTGCTACAGTCAGTAGAATGCAGAAAGTGGTATACATTAGGCTTAGTAAAAAAAAACATTAGTGTTCGATTTGGGACGACACTACATACATATACTATGCTGTTGAGTGTGTAAGTGCATAAGTACATAGTGTATAGTGTGCCATTTGGGACACAGCTTGTGTATGTAGTGTTGTCCCAAATGGAACACTAACGTTTTTTTACTAAGCGTAAATTTAAACCGTTTTTCTGATGACGTTTGACGGTCACCAAATCAGTGAGATAAATGACGGAAGTACCAAATAATACCTGCCATGAGTATAACCGCATTCACCATCGGGTGGCGCTATAATCACTCTCGAAGGAGAACTCTCGTTGCCTTCACCATCGGAAATAAAGTTGTCAAACATGTGTGCCCGATATCTCCGCCCCTTCCTCTACGTGAGCAAAGATGTGGTCGTTAAGTGTGTGAAGTTTACACTTCAATTTACCGGTCGATCATCCATGCATCATCTGGGTAATCAAAGTGCACTTATTATTTTTAGAGTTTTCAGTGTAAACGCACTACTTACACTATTTTTACTACAAAATGCCGTAGAATAGTGCATACGATTTGGGACGCACCTTCTGGGTTTATGTTGTTCTTCTTTTTGTAGATTTTAATGGCGGCAGGCATACACCTTCAAGTTGCATTACTGCCACTTGCTGATTTGGAGTAAGGGCCAAGCAGTGGCGGTTCTAGGCCAGAGTAACTTGGGGGCGGGCAGGGGCCACTTGTACTTTTAGGGTGCACACTTTAACATACATCACAAAATACTTAAACAGTTATTCAGAGTCATTGTTTTCATGTATCACTCTGCAGTCTTCATAAACAAGCTAATTAAATAACTTAAACTCAAGATAATCTTCCATGTTCATTTTTTTTTTTGAGAAGTAACTTTGTATTGTAGCAGGATAAGACATTTCTAAAATTCAAGTACATCAAGGTACATTTTTGCACCTGTAAACTATAACCTCCTAGGGCCCGAGTGTCCACATACATGGACAGCACATTTTTAGCTCCTAAGTGGCTATTTAAAATACTTTGAATGTTTTATTTTTTGTTACAGACATACAGTGTCATCCTGCAACTGTTTTGCAGCATATGAAATGTCCCAAACCCTATTTTTAACTGCCAAAAATAGGAAAAAATGTTGTTTTAACTCTCAGATATATTTTTGTTTTACTTGCTTTATGTTAACTATGCATAAAAGAAAATTCAGGAAAAAGTGTTTTATGTAAATTCGGACCACGAGTCCACATATAAGGACATCATTTTTCTCTACATATCAAAAGACGATACTTAGATTTTTATTCTAATTAGGTTCCAATAAGCCCAAATAGCAAAGAGAAATAAAAAATGCATGTAAAAACACTGTGGGTCTTAAGAGGTTAACAGACGCAGTTGAAGTCAACTTTTTTGCTCTCCAGTTAACTTAAAATAATGTTTTCCAAGTGATCTTTAACAAACCAAGGAGATTTTGACAGTATTCCCTATAAAACAAACCAAAACAATTCTGGAGTCATAATAAGTCTTATTTCTTTAGTTTATTTCTTGAATAAAAGCAGTTTTAATTTTCTTTAAATAATTTTAAGGTCAGTATTGTTAGCCTCCTTAAGAAATATTTACTGTATATTTTTGACCATCTACACAACAAACCAGTTATACTATAACTTGACTAATTATTCTAACTTTCCTAGTTAACAAGTCTTTAAATTACACTTTAATCTGAATCAAAAACTACAGAATACTTAAAGGGACTTTGTCTGAATACAACTTGCAAAATCTTGCAAAATAACTCTAATATTATGCACTGACTGTCACCATGGGAAAGATAAAAAAAGTAGTTATTAGAAATTAAACTATTGTTTAAAGACTCGTGCTTGATGTCACAACTGAAAACAAAAATGAATGAAGGCAAAACTAAACGAGTTGAATATTATACCTTTACATGAGCATGACTGAAAATTAAATGTAATCATTGTGTTACGTCTGTTCTCCGGTACTTGCTGGCTGTTTGTAAATTCAAGACTGCATTTCTTAACGTAAAACTATGTACACTCAATTTCTGATTAATTATAGCCTCTGCAGAGCCGAGGGCTTCCTATATTAAAAGTGTTAAAATCGCTATTGAAAACAGCAGTCTAACATTTTGGACATTTTGATAGTGTTTCACAACATGAACATGTCTTAATGTTTTTATTACCTGTGTCAATTTGGGGCTTAACTTTTGACGAATTCGGGGAACTGATGCATGCAGCACCGTCACTGACAGAGAGAGCAAGTGAACGCGACTGAGAGCGTAGAGAGGTCTCAGTCAGTGTTGCCAGACTGGGCAATTTTGACTTCAATTGCATGCATGTATGTGCATTTGGGCGGGTTTTGGGGTTTTTGGGCTGGAATCAGTCAGCTACATCTCGCAACACTGGCCTCAGTCATATCTCCGTAGTTTGCCACCGATGGCTGATATCTCGCTTCTCTGTGGCGTTTTGACACAAAAATACGCAGGATATTATTGAAATTTAGGGGGGCCAGAGGGGGGGCCAAGCTTACTGACACGGGGACACCCCACCCCCACCCCTAGAACCGCCACTGGTGCCAAGCTAAAAAAAAACAAACACTTTTTTTAGGATCTATCTGGAATTTGGACCTGCATAGGCACACGACTAACACACTTTGCGCTCTACTTTAGACCAGCTTTTAGTCGGTCAATGATGCAGTCTATTTCAATATGCCTTACCACACCTCCTTTCTATCATACACCTTTCTCATTGCGCCGGGTGTATGACAGGGCCCATAATGTCTATTTTAATAAATGTCTATGCTCTCACATGGCAGTTAAACAATAAAACTTTTAGCACAATCTTTCATGATTAGCTGTTTATTAGTGCAAAAATGGAATCGTATGACCGTTTAGCAAAATTCCCCCTTTTATATTTAAAAAAGGTAGTCTTTGTGAATCATATCTGTTAAAAAAACCCCTCACACATTAATGTATGTCAGAATCCACTCCTTATCCCTCAAAACACTGATTAATTTGGTTCACTGAGGTATGTATTACACACAAAAAAGAGAAAAAGCTAGCTGACCCTCTCAAGAGTCAACGGATAATTTGCAAACTAGTACCTAGTATGATATATGATAGTGACATATGATAGTGTGGGAATTAATGGCCTCCCCTAACATTGCAAACACACACCATTCGTGAAAGCATACTGGGTCTCCTGCCAACCAAGACTGATGCAGGACTAAACAAACTCCTCAGAAAGCAGCTCACAAATTGCAACATCTTGCCCCCCAGCAGAGGAGACTGGAGACCTCGACACAAGCCAGACCTGCTGTGCCTCAGCATGGATCCCCTGTAGGTAATGACGGCTTACCACCACTACAGTTGTTCCATTTACATTTTTTTATGATATTTAGAGGGGGTTTTAGGGGATTTTAGATACTGATCATGTGTCAAAAAAAATCATCTTACACTTTTGAAGTGTAACTTTTAAATTACAGGTTCCAAAAGAGGGATTTCTGGGTCCTCAAATGACCTGTTTTTCTGAGTGTGGGTAATAATAACAGTATATGAATAACGACGTCAAATAAACATTACTTCATTATGAACTGATAATGAGTTAAGACATGCTAATCACGAACTAACTTGAACCACAATATGAGTTCACATGAGTTCATGTGTGAATAATGACTACCTTAATTACTTGCTAGTTCATGTTTGTTATAGAATGTAGTAATTAACACTTAAGTTTTAGCTTAATGTAACTAATATGAACTTATGACCTGATAATGTATCTTTATGTCATGACTTTACTTGGAGGGGCACATTCTCATTAACTCATTATTAACAACTCATAAACCCCTATGTTTAAACGTAATGCATGTATGTCCATCAAGTGTGTGTTTACAATGAAAAGCAATAGAAAAATGTTCTGTCTACATCATAATAAACAGTTTAAACAAAGGAGTTAATGAGTAGTTAAGAATGAGTTAACAATAATGTGCCCCTTCAAGTAAAGTCATGATAGAAAGAGACATTATCAAGTAATGAGCTTATGTTTGTTGCACTTAGCTTTAAGTAAAGACTTTAAATAACAAATAATTAAGGTAGCTGCTATTCACAAATAAACTCATGTTGTAGTTCAAGATAGTTCTTGATTAGTGCATGCCTTAAATCATCGTTAATTCATGATGAAATAACGTGTAGTGTACGTACATCATTGTTCATGTACTGTTAATGTAAAGTATTTTCAAGCATTTAAAGAATAAGATAATGAACTGTTTCTATTTAAGTGTACTGTGCTCTGAGGTTCACTTATAATGTTATCAAAAGTTTGGTATAAAAATAATCTAGAAATTATAAGTAATAGGCTATTTTTTGTAATGTTTTGACCCCCTCACCAGATTACACTAGCTATGTTTTCATCCTAATTGCAAATTAAACTTAGATATCACATAAAATGTTAACAAATGAGGCACAGTTTCCATCTGATCTTCAAAACATATTTATTATATTACTTCAATTCAATTCATCTTTATTTGTATAGCGCTTATACCATGTAGATTGTGTCAAAGCAGCTTCACATGGAAGTTTATAGTGAATTGAAACAGTGTCATTTCAGTTTTCAGTGTTTAAGTTCAGTTCAGTTTAGCTCAGTTCAGTGTGGTTTAATAATCACTACTGAGAGTCCAAACACTGAAGAGCAATTCCATCTTGTGCCTAAAAAGACTAAACACAATAAACATGCAATGGCTTTTGGAGGCTCTTCTGGAGCGCAGATGCTCAAGACAGTTCTGTGACCAAACCACTTTGATGACGGACTTTGGCTAATGCATAATAATTATTCAAAAAGGTAATGATTCACACTCATCAAGTAATTGCTTCTTGCTGTTTTATTTTTACATTCTTCGGATGATTCAAAAACACAAACGTTTCGGCACAATGCCTTCCTCAGTGTGTAACACAATCCTCTCACTCCACCTTTTTATCCCACAGTCAATCACACTGCGTCATTAGTTAAACGACTACTTAATGATCAGAAAGACAATCTCATTTTTTATTTCATCATTCCATGATTAAATCACATAAAGATTATTAATATATATTTTAATATTATTATTATATATAACTTCATATTTAAAACATTATTTTGTAGAGAAATAGCATGTCAATTATCATCATTTGTCAAGTGTACATCAAAACAATGTAAATCCGACAGTCCATAGCATGAAAAAAAATACATTTGACGGTCATTTGATGATTAAAGACAACCTTACCTTCACCTCAACACACATAACCAACCACACAAGAAATATTTATCCTCACCTCCATAAAACATTATTTCAACATTAATACAATGTAAATCTGACAGTCCAAAACATTAAAAAACACATTTGCTATATTGTGTCAATTACCTAGACGGTTATTCGATGATTACCAACATTCTCTTTTTCATTTCAATAATCATAATCAACCACACGAGAAGTACCCTTACCTTCATTGACATTATTTTACAGGAAAACGTCATTTTGTGTATTGACGTATTTATGTCTACGTCAATACAGTACAATTCCGACAATATAGCAAATGTGTTTTTTAATGTTTTGGATTGTCGGAATTTCAATGTATTTATGTAAGTATGCTCTTTTCCTGTGAAATAATGTTTTAGGGAGGTGAGGATAAATATTTCTTGTGTGGTTGGTTATGTGTGTTGAGTTGAAGGTTGTCTTTAATCATCGAATGACCGTCAAATGTATATATTTTTCATGCTATGGACTGTCGGATTTACATTGTATTGAAATACACATGACAAATGATGATAATTGACATGCTATTTCTCTACAAAATAATGTTTTAAATATGAAGTTAAATAATCTTATCATGAAAAATGAGATTGTCTTTCTGATCATTAAGTAGTCGTTTAACTAATGACGCAGTGTGATTGACTGTGGGATAAAAAGGTGGAGTGAGAGGATTGTGTTACACATTGAGGAAGGCATTGTGCCGAAACGTTTGTGTTTTTGAATCACCTAAAGAATGTTAAAATAAAACAGCAAGAAGCAATTACTTGATGAGTGCCAATCATTACCTTTTTGAATAATAGTATTGACTAGATTAACGCACCAAAAAGTTTCTTTAAAAACCGCAAGCACGTAGGGCAAGTCTCATTATTTAATGCGTAATAATTACCAAAACAATATTTCAGATGTTTTACAATGTAGTCTGTCTGCTGGTTTGTTCATTAATGCCGATAACACTTCATTTTGATGGTCCATTTGAGTATTAGTAGACCGTCTGCTTAATATCTGTTGATACTGCTCCTTCAACAGACATTTAACTGACTATAAGAAACTTTGCAAGTACATGTCAGCTTACACTAACCCTAACCCCAACCTAACAGTCTACTTATAATCTAATGAAAATTATTTGGCATCTAGATGCATTGTAACTTAATTCAACAAACGGACCATCAAAATAAAGTGTGACCTCAATGCCATCCCACCTTTGTTGTAATGTTATGATGTCTCATAACAAAATCGACTTTTTCTATCGATTATTTCCATCATAGCTCATGCACCTTTTGAAAATAATATAAAATGTTTATCATACTTAGCTATGCACAAACATTTTTATGAGCTTCTTGTCATTTCCATCCCATAAAAATGTATGCAAAAGTAGGTGGATGGAAATAAAGCTACTGTTTCAATAAGCAAGGAGATTCTGAAGTAAATGCCCACTGATGTAATTGGCTAAAAGTTTTACATGTTTACAACTTTTTACCGTTGGCTTCTACATTTACTTTCCAAAGTTTGAAAGCATAAATGTGTGACCAAAAAGCCTGCATTCTTCATAGATGGACACTGCTGTGATTGAGGTTAAAATCACCTGAGTGCATATAGATGCATATCAAGTACATATCAAGCCATCTGTTACTGCTTTAAAGCATATGTCTCAAATTCGATTCCTAGAGGGCCACAGCTCTGCACAGTTTTGCTTCAATCGCAATCAAACACAGCTGATCCAAATAATCAAGGTGGTCAAGACTACAATAGACTATTAAGCAAGTGTGAGTTGGAGGTGATTGGAGCTAAACTATGCAGAGCTGCGGCCCTCCAGGAATTGAGACCATAGCTTTAAAGCTTTTTCATTGCTGTCACATTAGTACAGTTGGCACAGTTGGATTTTTTTTTAATCCAGCATTAAATTGTGCCTTATCTGTAAATAATCATACAAATATGTATTAATACACATAAATTAATTCAAATATGTATAAAAATTAAGGAAACAATGGACCAAACTCTTACTGACATGGTCTGGAACTTTCATCTGAAAAGTGCAACCACTTTTTTCATAAGGTTGGGACGTTGATGCAAAGTACATCATCTTCAGGTTGTCTTTATCATTTGGTTTCTGCATAGATATTCTTCACAGAACCATCAACAACATTAAGGAAATGTATTTTTGAGAATGCATGTATAACAGGATCTGTGAATTATTCTGTAAACATGTTTCACCGCTTCTTTCTTTGCCAACTAGATTTATTAGTTACACATAGTAGCCATGTATGCACATAAATATCTGTGCTTGTGTGTAAACCCCTCTTCCCAGTGAGGGCTGTTAAATGTTGAGCTCACAGGGATTACTTGGTGACTGTGAACGCTGCTCTGGCAGGAAGTTCCCACTGCTTTCGCTATCAGGGCGGAAAATGCATGTTTGTCAGAGATCCTAAACCTGGCACTGATTTCCGCACCTTGTCATTTCTCAACCCTGGCTCCAGCTCAGTCATTTTATCCATATCCTTTCCTCGCCATCCATAAGCACACAGATTAGGAGACAAGCAACTGCCAAAGGGGTCTGATTTGTTTTATGTGAACCTGTTTTCACAGTGTGTCCTATGACTAATTGGGGAGTCTGTCTCTCAAAACAATCCTATTGTTCATGGCATTATGTACCTTCACCTCCATTGTAACTGGCCTGACTGTGTTTTTTCACTGGTCTCAAACCAGACAACCCTTTAGTGAAGTAACCATTCGGAGCAAAACATCAAAAGGCATGGAACTTTGCTGCATTGTCTTGACAGGAACTTGTTCAGCTGACCAGTTATCATTTCTAGAAAAGACAAGCTTTTCCCATTAAAGGTTGCTTATGCAAGCTTAATGCTTCAGACTGCTGGTATTTCTAATGTCTGAGAGGCTGAAGAGTGGAATAAAGCATAGGGAAGAGTCTGATAAAGCATTGATATACTGTAGCTGTAACATTTACGTTTTTTTTACCCTGCACTTAACCCCAGGTTGTAACCCTTCTAAACCTTTAACCTGTGCACTCATAATATTTTGCTGCTTGTTCAAACTACTTATTTAAAATGAGCTGAAACAACACAATTATTGAGATTTCTTTGGGACAACTTAATTGTTTTGTTCAATCCACTTAAATTTGTAAACACTAATACGTTAACTTAATTCCTTCATGTTCGATTGTATGGAACCCAGCATATTTTTACTGTGTCTAAAGGAAAGTTTCACACTTGTAATTTAGAAGTGTTGTTATGAAAGCTTTCAAATTGCATAGTTAATACTGGTTGTGTGATGTTAAACAATAATAAAAAAAAAGTTTTCTATAAAGTGCCGAAAGTCAATTTAGAAACAGAATATCTATCTGTCTGTCTGTCTGTCTATCTATCGATCTAGCATTTGTTAAGATATATAATTTACGTTTAGACTTGCTTGTTGGCCAGTGATCACTAGCTATGTTTCCATCCAAAAATGTTAATTAACTTTACGTGCAAAACTGGAATATCACATAAAAGATGTCTGAATAAAGCAGTGTTTCCATCCAACGAGTCAAAGCGAACAAAAACGTCACTTCCTGATTAACTGGCGCCAAATATCAACAGTAAAAACGAAATTTGCTGCGGTAGGAGAAGCTGCGTGAAAATCTTTTCTTCGTTTAATGCGCATACTGGAGTTTGATCAGTAAAAGTGTTTCCATCGCAGTTTATGCGCATCTTTTCTTATTGAACAAAAAGTTCATCCTACTCATTTTCAAAATTTATGCACATCTTGGGATTTCCATCATCCTGTTTTTTATGCGCATATCCAAAATGGATAGATAGAAAACGTAGCTAATAACACTTTCGAATGCTATGAGTTTCTTCGCTGGTTTTGTTTACACAGGAAATAGCTGCAATGCTAACTTACTTCACAAGTAGCTCAAACTCGATCTTTAAGGGTGCTTTCACATTAGCAGTTTTGGTCCGCACCTGGGTTCATTTGACGTCAGAGTATGGTACATTTAGCTAGTGTAATAGCTGTCTTCTGAACTCGGGTGCGCACCCACAAACCATACCCCATCTAATCCTGAAAGAGGTTGTCTGGGATACGGATCGGGCGAACTCTGGTCTGGTTCACTTCTGGTGTGAATGTGAACGCATGCCAAATAATGGAAGTGAACCACCAACTGTACAACAAACTATTGTTTTCATAATGTTCATTCATGTGTATGTGTCTGCCATGCTGAAAAAACAGCATATCCTAGTAAGGTATGTTTTGATTCTGGTATGCTTGTCTTGCTGGTTTTAATCGAACCAATTGATTTATAGGAATCATTCAAACTTGGGTACGGTCCAGGTAATTGAAGTGTAAAAGCACCCTAAGAGGCGGGAACTGGCGTACATGCAACTACTTTAATCACAAAGTAAACACAAAATTATCTCCATGGACAAGACACTTGTTAAATACTTAGCTCCTCTCCCGCAGCTTTCGGCCCCACCCACACTTGTCAACCCTACTAAACTGACCAATCACAGAGCTTTTGCATTAAAGTTGTTGGACCATCTGTGTGCACTCGACACAGAAGTATAAATCAGGGTTTAGATGTTAGTGTTAGTAGTGCTGTTAGCTAGTATTCATCTCATAATAAACACAGGAGTTACATTCCCTGGTAGTGAGTTACTTTTTTAATAATGTAGCTAATTTAATTACTATCTCAGTTACTATTATAACTAATTACTTTTCAAAGTAACATGCCCAAAACTGTGTATGAGTTGGAAAATCTGTGTATTTATTCATTTAATCACTCAAGTTTTTTTTTTTACCTGCTGAAAGACAATGTTTATCTAATTTACTTCAGCGAAAATGACTGTCTTCATGTTCATTTGAACTATTTCAAATGTTTATTCACGATAAATAGACAGCAAATTCTGCTAGACAGCCATAACTGCTTTCAGAGAGAGAGAGAAATTATTAGTCACATTTAACTTCAGCAAATGCTTTACCAGGACAAAATTACAAAATCAGAAACTAAGAGTCTATTAAATAATAGTACATTTCAAGAGTTCACACTTAGCTGATGATTGATAATAAAGCTTGTTTGGCATGCTGTCCCGGGAGAGAGCCCTGAGCTTGTAAGATCCTCGAGCCCTGGGCTCCCTCCCGTTTGCAGGGCGAGAGGGGAGTTTGAGCTCAGGTAGATCTCGATAAACTCCCCCGGCTTGTTCTAGCTGAATGGTGGAAATGAATGACTGAGGAGAGGAGTGCTTGTTTAGAGCTTGACTATGGTATTAATTTTGAGTGTTCAATTTACTTAGAGTGCGTGTTATTTGGACTGTGGGAGGAAACCGGGGAACCCGGGGAAAACCCACGCGAACACGGGGAGAACAAGCAAAAACTCCGCACAGAAATGCAGACTGATTTAGTAGGGACTTAAACCAGTGGCATTCTTGCTGTGAGGCAACAGTGCTAATCACTGGGCCACCGTGTCGCCCATCTAAAAAGGAGGAAAAGTAGAGGTGGGTGGGGGGGGGGGGGGGTTTTAAAGACGAACATATTGAGATAAGAAAACTCTGGTTATTTATAGTAAATTAGGAGTTGTCTGATTGGATAATGCAGGACAGCTGAGAACAATCATAAGCACGTGATCCTCTCGAAATTAGTTTATACATAAACTTCACTTTACATACAAATATTAATCGAAAATCAAATACTAATTGAGTTCATAAATATTCCGCTTTCAGTTAAGAAGGGTCTCTAGCGGGAGAGTGTCTGGGAGAATCACCAAATGATTCATTATAAATTAATGTTTAAGGCTTACGCCACCCCCTACTTGTTATTTAAAATTAAAAGAAAATCAGACCCTTTTTGTCACCTATGTAACAACTCTACACAATATACTTATTTACATATGTTCTGAGAATGTCACCAAATTGCAATATTCTGGACTAAGATACGAGACCTTCTATCAGAACTAATGGAAACTCAGATCCAATGCGACCCATTGCTTTTTCTCATGCTAGACGATTCAGCATTTTCCTTATCCATCAACCAAAGAAAGATTCTGTCAGTTGTTCTGACTGCTGCTGCTGCTGCAAAAAACAATCCTGAAACTATGGCTGGATCCATCTGCTCCAACTGATCTATTCTGGAGGCTTTATCTACTGGACATTATTAGTTTAGAATACACCACAGCCAAAATAAATAGGGCCAGTAAAAAAAAACTTGTGTCAGAGATGTGTGTCAGATATGTTTCAATCCTGATTTTGTACCTATTATTACAGTATTACTATTTTTATTCTATTTAATTTTTTTTTTTTGGGGGTGGATCTCAGGCTTTGTTCAAAACCAAAATGTTCAATAAAAAAAGAATAAAAAAAGAAGGATCTCTAGCCAATCACCTTTGAGGTGTAGGTAAGGTACAAAGGTGTATATCGAAATATACTGCCCTAGTGACAAGCTAAAGATCTTATTGATGTTTTTTTTTTTTCCAAACAAAGCCTTGATTGATAGTTGGCACTTTATATTCCATTCATAGATCCACAAAATGGTTGAGAGTTACCATTCCTTTTTGTACAAATGGTCCATTATCTTTTCTTGCTAAGACATTACTTGCAACTACAAGCTCTAATGTCTGTAGCAGAGAAGCTTTTCAGTGCAAAGCTCCACAGATGACAGGAAATATTTCACCACCTTCGCCTAAAAGATGCCCCCCCATGCGATCAGAGAAGCCTCATTACTGTTTCCCTGTGTTGAAGGCTGGGCCAGCAATACAACCACTGCAACCCTTGGATCCTGTTGTTGATGGACTTGAACTCAGACTCAGGCCCAGCAAGCTACCTCAGCCTTCCCAAAAGCAGAAGCTCTGGATTTGGTTTCCAACCCCGCAAGCCTGGGGCTCAGCTTCCTTCCCCTGGAGCCCCAGAGACTGCGGGGGCTCAGGATAGAAAAAAGAGAGAGGCATGTTCAGCCAATATTCTCATCAGGACAAGTGCTTTGATGATGGGTTTCACTGGCTGCAAGCACACAAAACAGCCCAGGAATAACACACTGTAAAGCCAGACTTATTGAGATTCGACGCCTGCCTTTGAATCTTAAAAACATAGTTCTCCTAACATGAACATTTTAGAATAATTTCATTGTCATGCTAAAATTGTATGACTTCTTTGGAAGAGAAAAAACAAGATGCTTTGTAAATTATTATTACTTTTTTAAAACACACAAGTCAATGGAGTCCGCAGTGGGATAGTTTAGACTTCAGAGACATATGACTTGCTAAACAGATGGATCAAGATATCACTGATCAGGATGTCGAAGAAGTAAAATTTGGCTTTTATCAAACACTCAAATGGTGACACAAAATAAATCTAACTAATAGAAGATGCATGTTGGAGGCAGCACTAGAGCATATCAACCCTATCCTAGAGCTACAGAGGCAGCAAAGGGTCTTGTAGAAGGAAACTGATCTTGCCAAACTCTGACAAACAAACAACACCAACATAACACAAAAGAGGAGTTTGTTTCACTTGATGAATGAAATGCATTGGATTTTTACACGGTAGTTACCCATTTTATCCTTGGAGACTGGAAGGAAAAAGAAAATAGCCTTTGATCTAACCTTCAAATGTTGACATAAATATAAATCTGTTGGAGACAGAACCGGTGCATCTCACCCCTATTCTTGAGATAAAGTGGCAGCAGAATTGTGTAGATGTAGATGTAATTGAAACAGGTCTTGCCAAACTTTGACAAGTCAATTCATACCAGTCTTGTCAACTATACTATCCAGCATCACAATACAAGAAAATGATACATTTTGTCACTTGAAGAATGACTGGTACAGAACGATACGGTATGGGTTGACACGGGTCACCTTTATCAGGCTTCCGTTTTCACTACCAAGGGTACTCTTTTGGAGGGCGTGGTGTACGGCAGAGTGTTTCAGTCAACGTCATTCTCGCTCCAATAAATGTTTAAAACTGTACAGGTCGTTCACAAATCATATGAGAAGCACTTCTCACAAAACAGATGCTTTAAGCATATAAATACTTGTTTCTACATGATTATAACTAACTTTTCCAAACTAGTCCAAAAGGCGATAATAAACATGGCAGTTAGTTCATGATTCAGGTTGCTAAAACAATTTGCTCCTGTGTTTTGTCAGGCTTCTCCTTTTTTTTCGCGCTTCACTCTTACGTTTGTCCATTTCTTTTCTGAAAAATCAGACGTCCAAGACACTTCAATAACCACACACACGTTATTGTCATCAGCCTTACGAAGTTTGTTATATCAAATATAGACGTGATCGCGAGCTCCCTGGAGAAAGCGAAAACCGCTCCCACTTTTAGGAGGCCTCGTAAAAAAACAACAGGACATGGCAGATTTTGTTCTCCTTGGCTTTGTGGCTGTTTATCAAGACAACGACAAGGTTTGTTTGAGCTTGGGTCATCCATGGCTCGTTATTATATGCATATAGTATTTCCATGTAATGTCTCGACTGTGTATTTAAAAAAACATGGCGGCTCCTTTGTTTTCATTCTGGCTAGTGCCACGAGATTGTGATGTAACCAATTAGGATTCAGCTGCGCATGTAGCTCCACCTTTTGGTACCTTTTCATGTGTTGGTACCCTTTCAAAAGGGTGACGAAAAAGTGGAACGGTTTGGTACGCCTTTTGACAGAGGAAATGGCCATAAAAGCGTACCGAACGTACCGTACCACTCAGTGGAAACAGGCCAATACTTTATTGATTTATTATATCCTCAAGCCATAAGAAGCAGCAGAGATGAAGAAAAATGGGGGTTGTTACATAAAGAGTTGTTTTATGCCTCATTTCCACTATCTGGTTTGGTTCAGTTTAGTACAGTTCAGTAGAAATTGTCTTGATCAGGCTTGTGTTTCCAATTCCAACGGCACCCTTTTGGTAGGCATGGTGTACGACAATATGCTGTAGCATTCTCGCCTGAAGAATAAAGCTGTATGGGTCATCTACATATCGCATATGAGAAGCACTTCTCATACAAAAAGATGCTTTATATAAATAAATACTTGTATAGAAATGTTGTATACAAATTTTTAACTACCATTTTATTAACAGGATTTGATGATGGCTGCAGTTCAGTGCTGAATGTCTGTGATTACATAAAAAAACATATGAAGACATACAGACCCTTACAGTCATCAAAATTTTACCAATTACAGAAAAATAAACCCAAAAATTACATTTAGCAAATACTTACATATGTGTGTTCAAAAACAATACAACAGTACAAACCTCTCAGTATCTTTATTTTTCACCAGCACATGTAATCTATGTTCTTTATTTCCAACTGGGGGTACTCATCCCGAGGCCCACAGACTATGCAGCACCACTGATGCGATCCAAGCCCAGCGACGAGATGATCCCAAGGTCTTCATAATCCTGGACCAGGCCGTATTCTGAGCAGCTGCAGTGGTGGTCATGGTAGAGTGGAGAGCATGTGACTGACTCCTGTGACGCTCCAAGGATAGACGAGTCTTCGCTGAGGTCCAGCTTCTGGCGCCTAGACTGCAGCTCTGCACAAGAGGTTTGGCCATAGGAGAAATTGTTGTGCCCAACTAAGCCTGGTTTCTCTCAAGGTTTTTTTTTTTTTTTTTTTT
>CAIGQZ010027068.1:3973355-4025734 GCA_903798205.1 Danio tinwini | reverse complement strand
TTTTTTAAATCTTCACTTTCGCCAATTGGTGAAGTTTTTTCCTCGCCGCTGTCGCCACTGGCTTGCATGGTTCAGGATCTGTAGAGCTGCGCATCGATGGAATTGCTCCACAGTGTTTGGACTCTCAGTAGTGATTATTAACCCACACTGAATTGAGCTAAACTGAACTGAACTTAAACTCTGAAAACTGAACTGACACTGTTTAAATGGACTATAATCTTCTACGTGAAGCTGCTTTGACACAATCTACATTGTATAAGCGCTATACAAATAAAGGTGAATTGAATAACCTCTTGTGAAATGTATTTGTGTTTTAGATTACTGAAAGGACCATTTTTTGCACATCACTTCCACATTTGTCCATTTTCTAACTGGATGTGAGAAGCATTTCAACCTAATCATGTGCATGTTATTGAACACAAGTTCATTATTTTTAAATATACACTCACCAGCCACTTTATTAGGTACACCTTACTAGTATTGGGTTGGACCCCCTTTGCTTTCAGAACTGCTTTAATCCTGTGTGGCATAATTCAACAAGGTACTGGAAATATTCCTCAGAGATTTTGTAGCATCATACAGTTGCTGTGATGCAAATCTCCCGTTCAACCACATCTCAAAGGTGCTCTATTGGGTTGAGCTCTGGTGACTGCGGAGGCCATTTGAGTGCAGTGAACTCATTGTCATGTTCAAGAAAGTTCAGTCTGAGATGATTTACGCTTATCCTGCTGGAAGTAGCCATCAGACGAAATGTAGGTTTGACAACCTTGAAGGTTTGAATGAGGAAATGGCATTCAAATTTAAAGAAATCACTTTGCTTATCTAAAATACTTAATAATTAATTAACACTATTAAGCATGTGTAACAACATTCTTATAATACGTATTATGTTACTTATATTTTGTGATTTAAATATGCAATAATGCTGCATGTATTTTGTTACCTCCCAGCCCTGCATATTGTCTTGTCTGATATGCGGTGACTTCACAACATACCATATCAAAAACTACACCTCAGTAGCAGGAAATGAGGTTCTCTTACCGTATATGTGATATCAATTCATAATGTTAATTACTGTTTACAGTGTCATGATTACATCATTCTTATACAATATATAGTCATGTGTAACAGTGTAGGAGATGTGTTCTATTATTATATATTTTTTTCCAATTCATTCATATCACAGTATCAGATTAAAAGTCTGCTCAATGAAAGAAACAAAGGATGCTATGTTTTGAGATGAGAGACATCCCATTGTATCCACCTCTCTTGTTGAAGCGCAACACCACCGACTGTTTAAACATGAGCAGCCTCTTCCAGAACCCTACACGCTTTCTGTAGTCTGTGGCTTTAATCAAGCTGCAGATCTATTCTAAAATCCCTCTTCCATTAAGTGTAGATTTGGCATGATAAATGGAGACTCTGTGTACTGGAAGTATTCAGCAAAAATTGGGTCCAGCTCTGCTTTCATTCCATATGACAGACTGGAAAAAGAAAGGGAAGAGGCGATTGTGACAAAGATTTCAGGTTACAGCTAGGTAGAGAAATAGACAGGATGAGAGCATCAATGATCTTTTCGATTAGTGAAGTAACAATATGTGCTGGATTGTTTGCAGAATTGGCAGGAGCTGCTGAAATCTGCTACTTTTCCTTTTATTGGCTGGTCGATGAAACACGTTTTTTAGTAGTCCACTGGAAAACATAGTGTGCAGATGTCCATAAAATAGTTACTTATTGTTATTACTGATGTCAAAAGTATATGCAATGTTTTCAGTGTAATTCATATATCCCTTTATTCATCAGGGGTCACCACAGCGGAATGAATGTGTGTGTGAATAATACACACTTATTCACACACATACACCACAGCCAATTTAGTTTATTCAATTCACCTATTCCGCAGGTCATTGGACTGTTGGAGAAACCTGTTGCAAATGCCACACAGAAATGTCAACTGACCCAGCCCGAAGTCGAAGCAGCGACCTTCTTGCTGTGAGGCGACTGTGCTACCTAATGAGCCACCGTGTCTCCCTTCAGTGTTATTTCGTTTGTAAAATTTCCATACAATCTCACAGCAATTTGTACCTTTTTGATTTACTAGCTAATTCGTATGAATTCGTACAATCTTAATTATACAATTTAGTATGATTTGCTCATCCCCTGATGATGGTTGGGTTTAGAGGTAGGGTTGGCTTGGGTTACACGCCTACTTTTTAAAATCGTACAATTTCGTACAACTGAACTCGTACAAATTTGCCACTAAACTGACAAAACATACTTACGTTTCCTCATAAGATCAGGCTGAAAATTTCAATTTGCATGGGACCCGTAAGCAAATGGCAATTAAATAATTACCAAAAATATTAAATTTTGAGCATCACAATTAAGTGTATTTGTTCGCTATAAATATGCTGAATTATTGTCCATTATATCTTATACTTTGGGCTTAAAATGGAGAAACCCTGATATCTACAAAAATAGCATAACAAAATAAATATTCTTGTCTACTGGTCACCAGTATAGTTATAGTATAACTAAATGTATGTTTTTATCTGAGTGCCTGTACACTCTCAGAAATAAAGGTATGCGAGCTGTCACTGGTGTGGTACCTTTTCAAAAGGTACAAATTTGTACCTAAAAGGTTTATATTAATACCTCAAGTGTACATATTGGTACCTAAAAAGTACAAAAGTGTTCCTCTTAAAATTTGTAGGTACTAATATATACTTTTGAGGTACCAATATGGACCCTTCAAGTACAAATGTGTACCTTTTCAAAAGGTACCACTCCAGTGACAGCTCACGTACCTTCATTTCTGAGAGTGTATAATGCAATAACACTGTATAATGTATAGCACTTCTATGTTTCTTTTTGTACAGATAGCTCTTTTATATATTTATACTTTGTACTTTTATCTACAGCCACACACTCAATATCTAAAGTCTTTAAATAGTTTACGTTTAATAGTTTATTTTCTATTGCATAACCACTATTTCTTCATAATTTTGATTTTTATTGTTAAAATAATTTTTTTGCAATTGTTGTTATTATTTTTAAGGTCACGAGTGGTTGTGGAAGCATTTCACTGCATATAATACCTGTCACCATCATTAGCAATCTAATTCTTGCAAATCGCTGGAGAACTTCACATGTCACTAAACTGGACTACAAATACCATCATGCACCTCACACACACACCAGTTTCTGATTCCCTGATTACACACACACAGCTGGTAACTGAATACCTGGACTTTATATTCACCTCTCTCTCTCACACACACACACACACACACACACACACACACGCTGCTGAGTCTTGTTTTACTCCATGTAGCATTTTTCCTTGTTTGTCTTGCCGTGTTTTGACCTTTTGCTTAGTTTATTGTTTCCGTTGTCTCGCTGCCTGTCCTGATCATTCGCCTGTTCCTGACTACGCTTTGGATTACCTTCATGCTCCTGTTTGTCCTTGTTTTTGACCATTGCCTGCTCGACTATTCTTTAATAAACTGCACATGTTTTTTTTACTTCCCTTCAGTGAAACGTGTTTCAAAGTTAAATAGTTTTTTTTTTAAAAATTTCCTTTTACTACTGAAATCAAGTACACAACTGGCATCAACCAAAGAAAAAAAAAAACTAACACACTTGACCCAATGTCAATAATGAGTATCTAGCTTGCAGGCTTCTGTTATGTGGTGCAGTCCTGTTACACATTACATTTTATGCTTTGGTGGGTGGAAAACAAAATCCCACTAAACTGCAATATGATTGCGTTACAGCCATGGAGGTACAATCAATTACACATCCACAATGTTCACTGGCATGTCTTTTCTAAATCAACTTGATTGCTTTGTTGTTCTTCAACTTTGAATAATGTGGAAAAATGGTCAAACTCAATCCAGGTGCGCGTAAAGTGATTTCCAGCATATGACAGTAAAACTCAGTTAGAGCTAATACAAAAAAGCATAGCAGACAGAGGAAAAACCATTTAAACATAAAGAATGTTGCTCGCTGATTTACTAGCTCCCTGAGCTTAGAAAACAACACCTTAGACTTTAAAATGAATAGTTAAGTCTGCGTTATAAGTCTGAGGGGGTTAAGGAGAGATTTATGTATAGACAATTACCAATGGAATTAAATAGAGTAGGGTTTTACTGCTGGCTGCATCGTGTGTGATCCACCGTATATAGGTCTTGCTGGTGAGTAACTAAGTGGTTTAATTTCACACGCGTGCTGCTAGCCACTTAAACTCTGGTGGCTTCGTGGGCCGAGGTGTGGAACATTCCAGGCAATCAAACAATCAGGGTGTGTTTAAAGAGAGATCTGGCGGCCATTTCATGCTGTTTGAATTGGATTCCCTTCTTCGTAAGGTGTGATAGTGTGCTGTGCCAGGTTACAAGGAACTGCGCAAACTTGTTTACCTTGTAATCCAGAACACATTCCACACTGCTGATCCGCTGAACGCTGACACTTTGATTTTGCAGCTTGTTCGTCAGCGTGATCAAGTCTCTGGTGGATAAAGTCGGTTAAAAAATATTTGTTGTTGCAATCAGGTCCACATGTGGGCTGGAACAATGTTGCCAGAAGAGTCCAAATCAACTCAGATGTGTTTGGATTGACTAAAGGGATTTGGCAAGAAGAAGGGGACTTGCTGGATATTGTTTGTGGTGTGACATGTGCATGCATTGTTTAATCACTGTCAATCTTTGTGTATTATTCCTTTTGGATTGCATCGTGAAACCTTGATCGCTGCTCTGATAACTTTTTATGATAAGAATTTAATTATACGTTTATAGATTATTACATTTGACATTTTTTTGACTTTATAATAGTTTAGAACCATAAATAAGTAAAGGCAGGCAGTTTATTATGCAGTTTTCTACCATATATTCAGCTCAGGCTCATCGGAAATACAAGTCTCGGTTTGCATTTTTGCAAAGTGTAAAATATGTTGCTCCGGGTATATTGTGTTGCACATTTAAGATGAAAAATCCACAAGAGGGCGCTGTGTACATTTTACATAGTCTTAAATATTTTAGGAGTATGTTTTGTTGTAAGTTTTAGATACATGTCCTTCTTGTGCACGTCCACAAGAAGGTGGGGATTGTAAGATCTCCAAGACTAGTGAACCACTGACCTAAACCCTTCCTTAAACCAAACCAATGATGTTTTCAAAAGCAAAGGGATGAGAAATGTGCTCTGAGACCATGTAGTTTTATATTGTTGTACATTGGTTGTATCTGTTTTGTGTTGTCGTGCGTCACCAGACTTGAGTGCTCTGCATCTCAAGTGCAACCCCATACAAAGTGAGCTACCGAGTAAACTGACAACTCTAGAAAAGTTGTGCATATGGAGATAGATAATTGAGGCAAATGTATTCAGTTACAATCATAGATACTGTTAAGTTGTTTTGTGGTATTCGTTTGGTGCAAAGAACTACCTGTAAATATAATTAGTGCGAAAATGAATACAAGTTGTTGGCATAATACTGCCCCGTATTTTATATTTTACTTAGAGACTGCTGTCAAACATATGTTTAATTACGTTTTGCAGTTTAACAGATATATAGGCTAAAGCATGTATTTGCCAATAAAATTCACTGTGTTAAATTTTTCATCATCTAATATATAATGTACTATAATGCAGTTCAGAAGCATAACAAAATATTATACACCCATCAATCCCCAACTATGTTTAGGTAACGGATGTCTTTTAAGAAGCACAATTTTAAGAACTAATACACAGTTCACAACTGTTAACATACTCCACAATCACTATTATATATTATATTATTTACATTCACATATATATATATATATATATATATATATATATATATATATATATATATATACAATTTCATAATGATACTTCTGTCACTTCTGTGTATATATGTGTATGTCGTGTATGATGTGTATGTTATGTATATGACTTCACTGTGGACGGCAAAGTAAGAATTTCATTGTACAGGGAAAAGGTTTTTCCTTACTGTGCACATGACAATAAACAAATTGAATTGAACTTTGCTGCCAAAACCAGTTTCTCTGAAACAAATAATAGATTAATGAGACCAAAGATTGGCCATTAGAAATAAGCAACCAAACTAAACCAAATTGAGCATCAATACTGTAGATACATACATCAGTCAACAGTAAATTCCACAAG
The DNA here is from genome assembly GCA_903798205.1 of Danio tinwini. Lineage (NCBI taxonomy): Eukaryota > Metazoa > Chordata > Actinopteri > Cypriniformes > Danionidae > Danio > Danio tinwini. Next base: position 4,019,572 of record CAIGQZ010027068.1, on the reverse strand, counting down.
AACTGTCTATGATAAGGCTGTTCTCGGTGGGTTCATAAAATCTAAAGAGCCACTGATGCCCTGGTGCGAATTTATTATTATTGTAAATATTATTATATTAAACATTAACTTTATTATTCTTTTTATATTATTATTATTATTATTATTATTATTATGAGGCGACGCAGTGGTGCAGTAGGCAGTGCTCTTGCCTCACAGAAAGAAGGTCGCTGTTTCTAGCCTCGGCTGGGTCAGTTGGCGTTTCTGTGTGGAGTTTGCATGTTCTTCCTGCGTCCGCGTGGGTTTCCTCCAGGTGCTTTGGTTTCCTCCACAGTCCAAAGACATGCAGTACAGGTGAATTGGGTAGGCTAAATTGTCTGTATGGGTTGCAGCTGGAAGGGCATCCGCTGCGTAGAACAAGTGCTGAATGGGTTGGCAGTTCATTCCGCTGTGGCGAGCCCAGATTAATAAAGGGATTAAAATGAATGAATTATATTATTATTATTATTATTATTATTATTATTATTATTATTATTATTATTATTATTGTTATTATTATTTATCTTAACTTTTTATTTTTATGTTTGTCTTCATAGAATGTGAGCCGTTTTATATGTTAGCCAAATAGAAAATTAAAGTTAAATATGTATAAACCAGAATTAAATCACAAATAATGTGATTTTTAATTGTGTTTTTTTACATTTTAAGTCCTTTTTGTAATGTATGTACACCGTAACATTACATGTGTAAGGTAACGTGTTTATTTATTAGCGTTATTGATTAGAGCATTAATATATAAATAACATCTCTATATTATTTATATTGCATGTTCCTGTCAGAAAATCTGAGAGTTATTTTTAAGTGCTTATCCCTGACCTTTACTCTGATCCACTGGAGACCTACCATGCATTATTTCATTTCTAAACCTGTATCTGTTTTATTTATTTATTTTTTCCCCACCAATTAAGTTGGAATGGTTATTTCATCATGAATGATAAACATAATTTGTGCCTATATTGAGTTATTTTGGTGAGAGGTTAATAGCCAGCAGCAAGAGCTTTCATTAACCAAGGCCGATAATTAATTAAATGTAAAATATGTAATTAAAGACAGATGGTGCAATGAGGCAGCGGTACTGTACTTTTATTTTGGCACGTCGATGTGAAACAGGCCCCAGAGCTTGCTTTCATCACACAGATTAGGCATCTGAGAAAACAGTGTGAATGTGATTCTAAGGTAATGAAGTATAAATGTGATGTAACTCAAAACAATCCCTCACAGTGATGTTTGGACACACATTGAGCACTGCTTCTCAAGACAACAGAACATTAAATGACTCTGAGCATACACGAATGCCTGGGCCAAAGTTTTCCTCCATGGATTTTTTTTTTGTCTCTGCAGAATTGTACGTTTTTGCAACATTTTACAGCCCATTATTTTTGACCAAGTACAAGTCACTTGACAGTTTATCAGTGTCTCAGAGCAGCTTAATTGGAATTGAAAGCCAATAACTGAGTTACTAAAATCTTAGTTTTATCAGATAGAAAACAGAAACTGTTTCTGATACTGTATAGTTTGATAATATTTTCTTTTTTATGTCTGATACTTTCTTTTTATATGTGACTGTATATACTTTCTTTCTTTCTTTTTTTTTTTGAACTTGTGGCCCATTAGATTATTTTGGCTCGTTTCCACTGACTGGTACAATACGATACGGTACAGGTCGGTACGGGTCACCTTTATCAGGCTTGCGTTTCCACTGCTAAAAGTGTACCAATGGTACTCTTTTGGTGGGCGTGGTGTACGACAGAAAGTTGCAGTCTACGTCATTTTCGCTCAAGAAAATATCTTAAGTAAAGCTGTACGGGTCGCTCACATATCATATGAGAAACACTTCACACAAAACAGATGCTTTACACACATAAATACTTGTGTATAAATGTTTATTACTAACTTTTCTATGAACATGAATTGATTATAACTGCAGATCAATGACGAAATAGCCTACTGTAACATCTGCAATTATATAAAATAAATAAATAAATGCAACATATATGAACACATACAGACCCCTACAGTCTCCGATATGTTACCACTTACAGAAAAACTACACACAGCATACTTTTAGTCCTTATTTAGGTTCAAAACAGCAGGAAATAGAGCCCAGTCAGTGCAAACCTCTCATGATTAAATGTGTCTGTAATCTTCAGCAGCACGTTTAGCCTCTTATAAGAAAGTAATTCTATCATTGCTGGTTCATAATAGTCCAAAAGGTGATGATAATAGTTAAACATGGCAGTTTATTTACGTTTGCTGAAAAAATACTGTGCTCCTTTTTTTCAGGCTTCTTTAGTGTTTTCGCGCGTCACTTTCGCGTATGTCAGTTTCTGACAGGATCAGGTTTCAAAAGCATGTCAATAATCAAGCGCACGTTATTATCATCAGCTCACGAAGTTTGTTATGTCAGATATAGACGCGCGGCGAGCACAAGCAAGAAAGCAAAACCGCTCGCGCTTCAGACTGGCTTGTTAAAAACTATGGGGCACAGGGTAAAATCTGCTCTTCTTTTTTGCTTTGTGGCTGTTCATCAAGACGTCTACAAGGTGCGTTTGAGCCCAGATCGAACAGGGCTCGTTATCATATGTTATTATATGTATATATAGTCTCACGGCTGTGTATGAAAACATGGCGGCTTCTTGTTTTCATTCTGACTTGTTGCGTGAGCTTGTGACGTATCTCTGTAAACCAATAGTGTTCAGCTGCACGTCTCGATCCGCCTTTTGGTACCCTTTCTCGTGTTTGGTACCCTTTCGAAAGGGTGCCGAAAAGGTGTACGGTACGGTTCGGTACGGTTCGGTTCGATACGCCTTTTGACAGTGGAAACGGCCATAAAAGCACACTGACCCGTACCGTAATGTACCAGTCAGTGGAAACAAGCCATTTTTGTCACATTTATGCTTAGTATTTCAACAATCATGATCATAAATCATTATAAAAGGAATGCCTTTTTTGTATTTTTTGAGTTTTAGACAGTATGTAGTGTGTATATTTGAGCTTAAAACAGATCTGCAATTTATTTTAAACTTTTTTCAATGTTTTTTTTGTTGCTAGAACTAGTTACTCATTCACTTTACTAGTTTAAAGTCTACTTTACTAGTTACTTTACAAGTACATATTCATTCTTTCACATTTGAGCTTGGTATTTCAACTATAATAAACATGTTTTCACATGACTTCATTGATGCGCGAAACTCAGATGGAGGGCAGGAATTGATTCTTCTACATAGGAATCGCTATCAGGACATCAAAATGTTTCTGTTTTATGTTGTTTATAATTGTTTAAATCAGGCAAAATAAGAAATGTCGAACAGCTTTAATAGACTTCCAAAAGTTTTAACTCATAAAGAGGAGAACGTTCAAGAAACGGAATGGCTTGTCCAATGTACATACATAGATGAACAGACAGATAGATAGATAGATAGATAGATAGATAGATAGATAGATAGATAGATAGATAGATAGATAGATAGATAGATAGATAGATAGATAGATAGATAGATAGATAGATAGATAAAAAGGAAGACAGGGGTTAGATAGAGAGATAAACAAGGATGCATGAACAGAAGGATAGATAGGTAGATATCTTGATCGATATATATATAGATAGATAGATAGATGGATGGATGGATGGATGGATGGATGGATGGATGGATGGATGGATGGATGGATGGATGGATGGATGGATGGATGGATACAGACAGACAGACAGACAGACAGACAGACAGACAGACAGACAGACAGACAGACAGACAGACAGACAGACAGATAGATAGATAGATAGATAGATAGATAGACAGACAGACCTTGAGTCTTGGCTATGAGGTTCATTACCTCTTCCTGTGGGTAAACGGTAAAACATTGGACTAGCACACCAGATACCCGGGTTCGAGCCTCAGGCTCGATAGATGGAACAAGGATGGATGAACAGAAAGATAGACAGCTGAACAAAGATGGAGGGTAGATAGATGGATGAATAGATAGATAGATAGATAGATAGATAGATAGATAGATAGATAGATGAACAAGGAAGGATAGATAGATAGATAGATAGATAGAAAGAAGAACAAGAAAGGAAAGAAAGCATCCATCCTCGTTCATCTTTCTATCTATCCCCCTTTCTTTCTTTCTATCTATCTATCTATCTATCTATCTATCTATCTATCTATCTATCTATCTATCTATCTATCTATCTATCTATCTATCTATCTATCTATCTATCTATCTATCTATCTATCTATCTATGCTTTCATGTTCTTTTTTCTTTCTTTCTTTCTTTCTTTCTTTCTTTCTTTCTTTCTTTCTTTCTTTCTTTCTTTCTTTCTGTTGACTTTCCAACACAACCTAAAATCAACTTAATCCACCGTACCTCTGATTACATATTGATTCTGCTCTCATAGATAAAAAAATAATACTTGTATAATAAATAAAAAATAAAGTGGTGAGAAACTAACTGTTAAGAAAGCATGCTGTATGATTATAGTGATATCAATGTTTGCACAAGCTCTACAATTAACTGGCATCATGCCAACAAACAAGCTCATTCAAATTGTACTGCTATGATAATAATGATTGTTGAAGATTATTTGAAACTATAATATCTGTCACATTTTTTTTTATTTTCCCTGTAAGATTGTCAGTATACAGGATTCATTGACAAGTTAAAAAAAAAATTGTTTAAGCTATTTACGTTATAAAAAGCAAATTATTTGTACGTATTTTAACATTTAGCCCCATAAAAATATAAAAAAATGGGGGGAGGCAATGTGCGATTATCTTGTTATGCAGATGTTTTCCAGTAATGTTGTTGAATAAGTGGACATCTGGCTTTAGATGCATCATTACTCAACTTCACATACATATCATTCAGCCTAATCTAAGATGATTAATACTTTCACATTCAATCCCTATCATGGTTAGTTAGTTAGTGTGGTCATTCCTACTTGGGAATGCGTTTAGTAATCCACTGAAAGGGATTTTTTTTTTACCACATTTACTGACAAAGTGCAGATATCCTGGTCTTGCTGGGGTGGTTGGAGCACTCAAACCCCTATAGGCCGGAGCTGGTTTGGGTCCTGTTTTGCGTCTGTAGTAGATTATTCAGTTGTTAGCAGGAAGCTACACAAACACACACGCACACATTCACCCACACACATACACTCACATTGCCCATAGAGAGCCATCACTCATCTGGCAAGCATATGGCACAAGGAAATCAAAATGAAACCATTTTTTTTTTGATTAGCACACAAACAAATCCATCTACTTATTTTCTTGGCCTTCGAAAGTCACCAGTACTTTTTGACCTTGGTTCCTGGGCCTTCACTCCAGGAATGTGTCTGTGAGAGTTATGAAATTAGGATTGGGCTGGGTGTGTGTGTGTTTATGAAATGGTATATTGCGTTTGTCTGCTAGGCAGGGTCTGTTTCCTCACCGTGCCACTGGCCTGGGAACACCAAATTTAGACCACCTGCTAAAAGTCTGGATTTGGTCCCTGTCAATGGCCTTCAAGTGACCTTTAGAATCATTTAAAAGCACCTCACCATTCATCTTAAAAGCAGACCGTCCTGAAAATGCCCTTTACCTTACATTCTGCTTGCAAATGAGTCTTTGGTGGTGGTGAAAAAGGAGCAAACGTTTGTTTCTCCTTCATGGCTCTTTTCTCTCGGCTGTGGGTATGCCGTTTGATCCTGGCGTGAGGAAGTGTGGGTGTAATTGTGAGTAAAAAAAAGAAAAAGAGAGCCATGGCTCTGTAAGGGTAATTCCGCTGAATGAGTTTCAGGCTTAGCCAGAAATTTTAAGAGAAAGAAAATGGAGGATAAAATGAAAATGTCACAGAGAACGCTATGATAATAGCAGGCGAAATAAAAAATGGAGAGAAATATGGACTGCAAAAATATTTTCTTAACATTTTTTGTTGGCTTAATCTACACTACAGTGTTTTGTTTTTAACAATCAAATAAAAACCCAGATATAATTAAATTTGGACCCACCAACATTTCATATTTTAAGAGCACAAACTGTAAGGGATAACAAATACATACAAACTGTAAGGGATAACACCATACTACCTCCCTATACACTATGACACTTTATCACTTTATCAACATGTTTACAAGCCTTTTTGCACTATATATTGTTTACATCTGCACAACTCTGGTTTGCACTCTGGTTTGCACTCATTGCCATATGCCCTTAACTGTAACTGTATTGCTCATAAAACTTTATCTTTTACATAAATGTTTAGATTAGAGTACATCTTATGTATATATATAATTTTTTTAATGCGTATATTTTTAGACTACATTCTATAATTGTATTTATTGTATATTCTTTTTACAACTCAATTTTTTTGTATTTTGTATTAATATTATATGTTAGGCACCTAGGGTCTGAGAGTAACAGAATTTCGATTCTCTGTATGTCCTGTACATGTGATTGAATTGACAATAAAGCTGACTTTGACTTTTTGACTTTGAAATGTGGATTTACTATGATAGACGCACACTACACTAGTAATCTTGTTCGTTTATAATGCCCTTTCAACCGATATGAAACCAAAAGCAACAGTTAAAGTTTTCCTGTGTGACACTTTTGTCATGAAATTCAGATTCAGAATTCAGCCTATGATTTTTAGTGCAATCAAACGACTCTATGTGCTTGAATGCCCAGGCTTTTTTTGATCCCTGGTCACACTCTGCCCTAATTTAAGAGCAGGGTGAAAGGGAGGGTTTTTTTGCCTATCTTTCCTTATGTATCTTGCTTCCTTTTTTTCTAAATGCTACCTCCCGTTGACCTGTCTCTCCCTGAAATGTGATGTTTGTGTATGGTCGGGGGGGTCCAATTTCACTATATGTCAGTGTATGTGAATACATGGAGGTATATGTGACAAATAAAGGCTTGATTGATTGACTCTCTTTACTGCAGTGAGTGCTTGAATGAGTGAGATTATCATTATCAGGAAAAGAAATAAAGTTGGAAATGGACATTTCAAAAAGAATTAGACAGAGAGCTTTCACACTTGTGAACTGATTCAATTTAGCTAATCAGATTGATCCAATACGATGTTGCTTTGTGGCAGTTTTTGCCCCATTGACTTCCCTTACATTATTTTAATTGCAAAGCCATGACAGCATATAATCATGCATTCTTGATTGTTGGTGTTTTTTCCTGTTGGGAAGAGGTAAAACTTTAATATTCACCTTTCATCATCAGTTGGTAGCAGGCCCGGATTAAGAATTCTGAGGCCCCTGGGCACAATGTCTTGTAGGGCCCCCTACAAGGCCGCACCCCTATAGTTGAATTAAAAATTAAGATTAATATAATATTTTTTAAATAAAGTTAATCTATGATGTTTTGCCCACGTTTTTTAAATAAATGAAATAGTACATATATTTATAGTCTACAAAGATTTAACTTATTTTAAAAGCATTTAAAGCACACTTTGATTAAAAAAATAAACCTAATAAACTAGTGAAAATGAATGGGTTTTTAATGTACTTGTTCAAGTTCACTGAAGCAGGACTAAAAACTTATATTTAAGGGTATTTTTAATGTATAACTTCTACAAACTTATAACGCATGTGATTTGGATATAACACCTCTCCAATCCAGTTCTATGAATCTGAGTCTTCCATAATACACACACTGATTAATGATTCCTGCTGTCTCCCTCGTGATGAAGAAGAGTAGGCAAAAAGCACTTGATTTTAAAGCTGAAAGTGTCCGAAATCACACACACTATACCAGTTCTCTCCTGTCTCTCTCCTTTTCAGGTTTTTTTTCTGTCTCTCTCTCTATTTTCTGTCTGTCTCTCTTATTCAGACACACGATGAGTCCAGTCTGCGCTGTGCTTAGCTCTCTCCGCCTGGTTAACATTAGCTTGATAGCTAGCTAAAATTCCCTATAGTGTCTTCTTTACCCTCGTTCTCCTCATCATGGATCTGTTTGAAGAAGGTGTGTGTATACAGGGAACATGCCTCAATAAAGATGCCTCCTCTCCTCTTTTTCTACTGCGTTTGCTACATCCAATTGTCCACTCATTTTGATCTACGACCACCACTACACTACAGTCTGCCCAATTCAGCGCGGGTTATTTCAAAAATTCCCTTTCTATTGATAATAAATGTATTTCCAATCGGATATGTAATGGGGGGAAAATGAAGAACGCGTTCATCAGTCGCTGGATTCGAACCGGGTTCATGATCGATCGCCTCAAAGCATGTTGCCATGCTCTTTACGAGCTACGCCACTCACACTTGCTGTCTGCTGCACCCTTTAGTTACTGTATGTTGTCTCTGTCGATCAATTAGCTTATTCCAACGAGGTGTGATATTTGCACTTAGCCTAAATAGACACTCCAAAATCAGCATCCCTCCCGCCCGCAGGTGCCCCAAGTGCGCACGGGCCCCTGGGCCTGTGCCCATAATGTCCATTGGTTAATCCGGCCCTGGTTGACAGCATTGAAATTGGGGGCGAAGATTTAATGTGGATGGGGGGGACATCAATGTTTACCGACCATTGAAATGTCCCCACCAATAATTTAATCCTCTTAAAAAAATAAAACAAAAATCGGGCTGTCAACATTAACCTAAATATGCACAAAGGGTTCAATCATAATCTCTCCTTGAGTCATCCCGCCCCCAAAACACATATGAACATTATGATTGGCTGTGCCTTTCCTTGCTGTCATGTGAGAGGCTGTGGTTGCGTTCAGATAATGCAGCGGATTGTTTTTTTCGTGCAAGAATAAGATGTGTTGGGTGATGCACACAAGTAAGCATGGCGGCAGCACAAAAGGTGGACATAAGCAGCTTTTTTTTTACTAAAGTGTAAGTCACTTAAACGCAAGTTTGCTACTGAATGAGTTCATCATGATAATGCCGTTAATGCTCTTGTTTTCCTCCGATTTAACGCACAGTCTGTCGTTATAGCAGACTGATATAGGCTAGTCTGTGAATATGCCCTGAAAACTAACTGCTGATAAACATGCTAAAGTATATGATCCCGAAGGTTCTCTTAATCTCTAGCATGTCTAATTTCAGTTGAAACATAGGCATAATGTGTAGGCATAATAGCAATGCAATCTCAAGGCAATTCGTAACTTTTTGATTTAGTGGCTAATTCGTATGAATTCATACGATCTAATTCATACAAATTAGTAGGATTTGCTCATCACCCAATGACGGTTGGGGTTAGGGGTGGGGTTAGATGCCACACCTCCTTTTTAAAATCGTACATTTTTGTACGACTGAACTCATACGAATTTGCACGAATTTGCCACTAAACTGACAAAACGTAAAATACTTACGTTTCCTCGTGAGATCAGGCTGATAATACTGATATATGATGTTTCATTTGCACTATGACTAAAATAAACAGAATTCCTTATTAAACTCTCTCTTCATCAGTTAATAAACATTTTTTAACATACACTATCTTTAACACCTGGGCCTGGTTTTTCAAAAGTAATCCACTAGGATTTTGGATAACGGATTGGATCAAATCTTGAAAATGGGTTTTTCAAAAGAAAAAACGGATTACATAATCAGATTAGATCACGTAATCCAATCTTGGTTTTAATCCGGATCAAACCTTTAGTTTGGGAAAAAATTTGGATTAAACTGATCCCATCAGAAGGGTGGATTCAGCGTGAATTTCATGCCCAAAATGTAATGAAAACTTTAAAAATGTATCAAATAATCCTATATTTGGATCATGCAGCAGTATCTTACAAGAGATCATATTTAGTCATAAGGTTTTAATTGTATTTGTTAATCCGTCAGGTAGGCTTTAACGTATTCAGCCTTTCAGTATAGGCCTACAGCAAAGTGGAAAGAGTTTGGCCTCATAAAATAATCCCCCAAACAGCTGTCAAAATTGACCAAAAACAATAAATTTCATTCTGTCATTAATTAAAATATATGTATACTCATCACAATGGAAAATATTTTTGTTTTTAGCATAATAACCAAAAAAAAGCAAAGAATGGCAATCACTGATTTTTGAAATCACTTTCAACAATTGCAAAAAGAGACTGAAAAGGCAGAAGCACAGCTTCATCTGGCAGAGGAACAACTCTGACCAAACTGCAGCAAACCAAGGCCGGACTTGAGATTCACCTCCTAAATGTTACGCTCAGACAAACTGGTCTCTCCACATCAGATAAGGAAGTCTAAAATTATCGCATTAAGTCTTTTTTAAGTAAGTTTTTGGCATTAAGTCTTTTTTTAATTCAATACATCTATAATTAAAACTTTTTTTTAGTTTTTAGTTTTAGTTTTTTTTGAATGTGTGTGTTTTCATTTCAAATTAAAAATAAAGTTATATTGACCTCACACTGGCTATTTTACTTGTTGCTCTTTAAATTTCTATAGTTCTACATTGTGATTTCCTGTTTGAGCACTGGTTATCCAGATTTAGTGATCCTAAAAAGTTCCCATCCGGATCAGATTGATCCAATCCAATGTTGCTTTGAAAAACTGGCTCAAAAAGTAAGCTGGATTACATGATCGCGGATCGCAAAAAAAGGATTACTAAATCCGGATCAATTTTATTCGGATTAAACCTTTTGAAAAACCGGGCCCTGGGTTTACTAACGGAAGGCACAGGATCGCAGGATTATCAAATATGTAGGTTTATTAACAAACACTTACATGGATGAACACAGGAAGGACATAGGGTGAAAACAGACATCAACTGAGAATACCAGACCAAGACTGAATGACATGCAGAGACTGTAAATTGATAAGCATATTCATAAACGGGGGATTATTGAACTGATTACATACAGGGGATGAACACAGGTGACACTGATGAACATAATGACATGGCGGGAACTGGATCATAGAAGCACATGAAGACAAACACGCATGGAAGATGAATGATTGACAGACAGAGACAGAGATGAAGTGCCCTCTGCTGTGTGTATGTGGGTATTGAGACTATCTGCTTACCTCAGCATAGCTCGGTCTCTCCACAATCCCGCTCACTGTTCTACCTCACATTAGTGCTGCTTTCATATTCAAATGACTGTTGTTTTAGTAACACCATCTATTCCTCCTCCCTTTGGAGTTTATTTGTTTTGATGGTTGGGGTCATTCGAAATCGTGGCGAAAGTTGGACTTTGACTATGTGTGTGTGTGTGTGTGTTCACATGTGTGCACACTTTAAAAGAGGTTGCTGTTTCATGGCCTGGCCTCCTGTGGTCCTCCACTCCGGAGCAGGGAAATGACTTGGCTTTTATCTCCTCCTTTTGAAGTGGCACAAGAACGGCCTGTTTCTGCCAACATCCCAAACCTATACAAACACTCACCATTATTAGGAGCAAACATGTTAATTACCACTCTATGGTCATAACAAATACTTAACTCTGTAAACACAGTACACAAAAAAAATGTCACATTTGCTAATTATGTTGCTTAAACAGTCCTTAAATGTTGCGTAATTTGACAATCTTCTAAATGATCACCCCTGACGGTGTGACAGTGTGCTCCCTCAAATAGAAATCCTATGATGGCCTCTTTCCACTGAGTGGTACAGTATGGTGCGGTACGGGTCACCTACCAATAGTAGCCTTTTGGTGGACATGGTGTACGACAGAAAGTTTCAGTCAACGTCATTCTTGTTCGAGGAAATGTCAAAAGAATATGTACAGGTTGTTCACATATGATATGAGAAGCACTTCTCACGAAACAGATGCTTTATACACATACAGTAAGTACTTGTGTATAAATGTTTATTACTAACCTTTCTATAAACATAATTTGATTATAATGCTCTATGAAAATCTATACGAAATAGCCTACTGTAATGTCTGCAGTTATATAAAATAAATAAATAAATGCAACATGTATGAACACATACAGACCCTTACAGTCTCCGATAGGTTACCAATTACAGATACACTACACACAGCATACATTTAGTCCTTATTTGTGTTCAAAAACAGCCCGCAATATAGCCAACAGTCTCATCTGTATCTTTAATCTTGACCAGCACATGTAACCTCTTGTTAGATAATAATTCCGTCATTAAGTTCATAATATTCCAAAATGTGATGATAATAGTTAAACATGGCAGTTTGTTCATGTTTTAGGTTGCTGAAAGAATCATTTGCTCCTTTTTTTCTGGCTTCTCCTTTGTATTTTCGCGCTTCACTCTCTCGTTTGTTTCACTCTCTTCTGAAAGGATCGAATGTCAGAAGCACTTCAATAATCACACACAGGTTATTATGATCAGCTCATAAAATTTGTTATTTCAAATATAGCATGCGAGCTCTCTGGAGAAAGTTAAATTGCTCGCGCTTTTAGGCGACCTCATAAAACAAAAACAGGACACGGCAGATTTTGTTCTTCTTGGCTTTGTGGCTGTTCATCAAGACAACAACAAGGCTTGTTTGAGCTTGGGTCAACCATGGCTTATTATTATATGTATATATTATTACGGTGTAATGTCTTGGCTGTGTATTTAAAAATGGCGGCTCCTTTGTTTTCATTCTCATGACTTGTGTATGCGCTAATGACGTTCTCTGTAAACCAATAGCGTCTAGCTCAGGGATGGGCAAACTCGGTCCTGGAGGGCCGGTGCCCTGCGCAGTTTTGCTCCAACAATAATCAAATAGTTATCCGAATTAGCCACTAATCTGACAAAACATACGCTTTTGGATCATTGCGTATCCTTCCCTTATTTGTCAAGCCCCATCACATGACTATAACTTTACCGTAAGACGGCAGACCAGGCTTCACTGTAAACAACAACATGGACACAGAAATGGGAGCGTTGTTTGCACTATTGTCTATTTTAGGCCATTGTGCAGTTAAACTCTGCCTTTTTTACTACAGCAGCTGCATATATTCGCAAGAGGCAAGCTATTGTTCGAGCACTCGCTAATCGCTCGCGTTCATCGTTCAACCAGAGTTTGTTGACTAACAATAACCAAATGCCGAGTGAGACGCATGCTTCCTGTTTATACTTGGACGCGCATGCCCAGAGTGCGCGAATGGTCACATGATATATGTTTTTGGTGGAGTAGTGTGGACGGAGATATGTTTAGAAACGCTAGATGAAACGCTAGTGTGGACGCAGATCGTTTTTGATCTAAAACGCTGTTTCAAAACGAAAACGCATTAGTGTAAACGGGGCCTGAGTGACCCTGCTGAAAAAACCAGCTTAAACCAGCCTAAGCTGGTTGGCTGGTTTTAGCTAGTCAGCCAGCCTGGTTTTAGAGGGGTTTTGGCCATTTTCAGGCTGGTTTCCAGCCATTTCCAGCCTGGTCTTAGCTGGTCAGGCTAGAAAATGACCATCTTAAACCAGCTAAAACCCACATGGCCAGCCTGGTTTAAGCTGGACATAGCTGGTTTTGGCTGGTCAAGCTGGTTTAAGCTGGTCTACTCCCAGCGTGACCAGCTAAGACCATGCTGGAAATGGCTGGAAACCAGCCTGGAAATGGCCAAAACCCCTCTAAAACCAGGCTGGTCGACCAGCAAAAACCAGCCAACCAGCTTAGGCTGGTTTAAGCTGGATTTTTCAGCAGGGGAGTGAATGAGTGAGTGAGTGAGTGATGTTTATTGGGATGTTATTGTGGTGTGTATTGGGATGTTTTCTGTCTGATAGATGATTATAGACTGGATACCCATTCATTTTCTATGGCTGTCACTTTTGACCGGGAACGTTGATTAAACACTCAAAATTCTATGAAAGAGGTGATCATCTCTTTTATATGTCCAAGTGCATAGCGTGGAGGATATCATAAGGCCTTGAGGCAATCAGATGTAAAAGAATATTTATGAGTGTTTTAAGTTATAAATCGATCAGATTTGACTCGAGCATGACAGGAAGGTTAAAACATAATCAGAGTGCACATTATTTTACAGCCACACAGAGTTCTTCTTGTGTATGAGCATGCATGCACTGAGAAAAAAGTGAAGAGAGACAGTGCCTTGTGCAGAAGAGCCTCTGCTGCTGCTCATGACCTTGGGATTTGTATGCATAAGAGTGTTTATTTCATTGTGGACACTTCTGATATGTGTGTGTATTTTGGGGTTGTATACACTATTAAAAAGATATGAAGCACTGTTTTCAAGTTTGTTAGTTTTTTTGTTCTTGCCACTCACACTTCACCTGACAGGCAGATAATACTGTAAATAGTCAGACAGACATCTGCGTGCCATCTACTGATCTCAATACAGCCACGCTGAGTGCAACTGTTGGTTAAATGAATCCTACAGCAGCTGTAGTTGAACAATTTGGTGATGATGCAGCCTGTCGAGCAAGCGAATGTATACTGTTTTAGTATCTGAAGTAGATTGGGTTGTAAATGTGCCATACTGATTGCATGTACAGTGGTCCCTCGCTATAACGCAGTTTACTTTTCGAGGTCTCGCAGTTTCACAGATTTTTTTTTTTCGTGCAATTTGACACGCTTTTTTTTCTACAGTGTTCTGCTTCCTGATTGGCTGTAGACCATTGTCAATCAATCTCCTCCATGCCGTGTCCCCTGTACAGTACAGAATGCGTTCAGCTTGCCAAATTTACATAAATCTTTGATCGCTAGCAGTGTGACTCTGACGTGCCGTATTGTATGTTTGCAAGTTTTCTCCCCACAATGTGGACAAAATGTTCTGCACTGTCAAAGGCACTGAATGCTATTCTTCGCACAAAAAGTTGAAGTTCTGGACATTGTGGGAATATAAATTTATATAATCTAGTTTCAAATGAACAATAATCTACAATCTACACAACATGCTAAAGGAAGGCATAAATTACGCGGCTCTAGGGCGCCATTACAGAATAAATAGGTGAAGATCAAATGGTTTTGATCTTTGGTTTCATCTTATAATACTGGACTTATTTTTCTATAAAGGTTTGAGAGTGTTTAAATGAGAGAAAAGTGTGAAAATGTTAATGCCTGTCTGAGAAAAGTGTATAAAGTGTGTAGTGAGGTGTTTTACAGCCTTAAAACATCTATAAACTGTTAAAAACAAAGTAGACTACTTCGCAGATTTCACCTATTGCGGGTTATTTTTAGAACGTAACTCTTGCAAATAACGAGGAGCCACTGTACTTTTAAATGCAAAGATGGGAGCTGTGAGAGAGGAACAATTTCATAAACATCTTGCATTAACAGCCTTCTGCACATTAGAAGAATGTGAAGAAGCACACCCGTGGCACGCCATATACCTTTAAATTGTTTTCTATTTGCCATGAACAGACACCATTTAAAACAAATGGCGCGTCACAGTGGCTCTTTTTTTCTCATGACCACTTTAAGTCTTTAAAATCTCTCTGCATGCATTATTACAGGTAGCTCTGTTGCTCATCCCTCCAGTGTATTTTTGTTGCTAAACCAAATTACATGTTAGAGAAGACAAAGTTCCAGAACACACCCACCGATTGCAGTTTTCATTTGGGTTTGTCTCTACAACATGACTAGAAAGGTCGTCCATCAAAGCTATTAGATCAAGTCAAGGAACAAGCAAAGAAAACTCCTAGTGGCTGTTATCTGCAAAGCGAGCGTGTCCTGTGGAATCGTAGAATTATATGAACAAGCCACTGATATTGATGGAACAAATGCAAACTGTAAAAGATCATCATTTTATTTATTGTTAAGTAAACAAACGCAATCCCCAAGAGGTCAGAAGTTTTATAAAATGCAATGTGATACAGGTCAGAATCTGCACAGTCAGAATATTTTTTCCCATTAACTAAGCAAAGGCAACCCATGAAAGGTCAGATTTCCATCCATTAATGAAAACAGACCTGTAGTGCTCAGAGCTGCTTAGAACCAGCAAAGACAATCAAGTTGAATGGACTTTCGAAATAAAACCAAAAAGACTGAAAATCAATAGTTTGCTCAACCAGTGAAAGTTCAGAGCTTCGCAACAGCCTAGGCCTGTGCTGCAGCAAGAGTCAAATCTGAGCACAATTCAAGCTGGGAGCCGGGTGTCCAGTGCTGTATTACTTCAGCTCGCAAGAAAGGACATAGGCATATCGTATACGTCCCCTACTCTGGCATAACAAATGACACCAATTATTGGGCTGCTGAAATCGGAAGCATGGCTTGCTCCCTTCGCTCCACGTATCCACCTGGATTCACCAGGTGACGGAAACTTACATCTGACTCCAGAATCAGACCAATATTCTTAAAATATTTAAATATGCATATATATATATATATATATATATATATATATAAGTTTGCTTTGGTCAGCTGTTGAAATTAAATTAAATAAAATAAAATCTAAATAATCTTAATTTTGGCCAGATTTTATTCGGAATGATATCATTTCAGTTTTTCAATCTAGTTCCAGTATACCAACACCTAATACATGATGAAAAAGTCACATTTCCTATTGATGTGGTTTTGACTGTTCTTGAAATGCTGCGTAATTGGGTTTTTGCTTCAGGCCCCTTCAGTAGAAATTGCATTTAGAGATGGGGAGGGGTCTCTGTCAATAAAGTTCGCATTCATGACTGAATTTTAGCCCAGCTTAATTGAAATCCCCTTCTAGAAACTCTCCCAGACAATACAATGAGCCCCTCCAAGCCTTTGGGCTCTGTGCACTCTGACCCCCATTGCTTTATTCAGCCCCCGCAAAACCCTCAGCAATTCCCCAGGTTAAATTAACAAGGAATTTTGTCTCATATTCTGAGTGCATCTCAAGGGTTTTTTGCAACAAGTAACACTTCACTGACGCTGGAATATCAAAAGAATTATGAGGTGAAGGTATGTTGTGTTGTCGATGATACTGAAGAAGATGAATGAGGAATTCGATGTGATTCTGGCATGATGCTTGGGGTGCTGCAGTATAAGATCCACACCCTTCAAAAAGACTTAAGCTAATAGGCAAAGACATTATCCAGACTCCATCGTCTTTACCTCCTTCTGACTGTTACAGGCTTTTGGTTGGGACTCAACAGTTTGGATGACAGAGTGATGAGTGATGCGTTTAAGAGACACTGGGAAAATGTGAATGAAACTCTTTTGAAAAGAGCAATAAAGTGAAATAAATAATATATGTGAAGCATCTAAAGGTACATGAATTAAATTGGTGAAATGTGTTTAAAAAGACTGATGTAACTAAACATCTGTGGAACTTTTAGGACAGTTCTTTCAGCTCATAAACCTGTTTAGTGTCTTTTGCTGATCTAGATTTAGCAAGTGCTATTGCTTTGGAGGAGGGCTGTCTGTTGCACTGTTGAGTCCTGCCTTGTTCTTCTCAAACAATTGCATAGCATATAATTTAGATGTTAGCATGTTATTTCAATACAGAATTGTGTGTGTATTTTTTTTCTTTAAACATTATAGTGTCTCCATTGCATATACAAACAGACCACAGGGTACAGCACTTACAGCAGTAACCTAGTTTTGCCAAGAGATATACTATCCATGCCCAACCCTGTACAGCCTTGTGCCACAGGAATATTACAATATTTATTCCAAGTGATTTAATGAAAACACTTTAACCAACACCCCTCCTTGCAACAACATCTCTTTTTTGATAATGTTTACTGGCATGTGAGTGGAACAACCTGTCATTAGACCATGCCATGAGACCAACTAATGGCAAATCAGCACACCAATCCAATCTGTACCTACTCTGCAGTTATTAAACAGTCCACGCTTGTCAAATACTGATGTCCATGCGTTTTGTTTATTGAACACCGTGAAAACTAAAAAGATAAACAAACCAAATGTTTTACACAAACACAACATAAACAAAAGGACATCAAAATAATATACAAACAATATTTCCTTTACCGTGTTGGCCTGATAACCAGCAGTAGAATAATCAGGAGCATTTAACATGTGTCTGCATTAAGATCTCAGCATGCTGTCTATACCAACTCTCACAAGATAAATTCAAGAGTTCACACTTGCTGATGATTGATTATAAAGCTTGTTTGGCATGCTGTCCCAGGAGAGAGCCCTGAGCTCATAAGATCCTCGAGCCCGGGGCTCCCTCCCATTTGCAAGGCGAGAAGGGAGTTTGAGCTCAGGTAGACCTTATTAATGAACAGCTAGTGATTGCTCTTAAGAATAAACTACTTACTAGGTGCATGTCTATGGTGCCGATTTGGATAAGTCAATTAACTTAAGTTGCATGTTTTGTGCAAACCCACGTAAGCACGGGGAGAGTGTGTAAACTCCACACAGAAACGTTGGATGGCTTGGTAAGGACTAGAACCAGTGACATTCTTGCTGTGAGGCAACAGTGCTAACCACTGGGCCACCGTGTTACCCATCTACGAAAGGAGCAGGAGTAAGGGTGGAAGGGGGAATTCTTCAATTCGAAGATGGCTGTTATATGGAACTTAGGGTATTTATACAAATCGTCTGATTAGTGAATCATATATTGGATAATGCGGGACCAGCTGCAAGCAATCATAAGCACGTGATCCTCCTGAAATATTTTTTTAAATAAACGTCACTGACGTCACAAACGTGACCTCCGACTCAATCCAACCGGAAACAAAGAAGTTGATAAAATAAACATAAACCAATACACATTCAAATAATGAAATACAAAAAATATAAACATAAACAAAATACAAGCTGACCAATTAGCCTCAGCTACACAATCTATTCTTAATGGATACAATTGTTGACATTATTTCTGATAATATTTTCTTTTTTTTTTTTTGTTTGTCTATATCAAAATAATTTTTTTTATAAAATATACATATTCGATATTATTAGTCTCCCTGATAATATTAGATTTATTTTTCGATTGGCTACAGAACAAATCAATGTTGTCTAATGATTTGCCTAATTAATAAGTTACGCCTTTAAATATCAATTTAGGCTGAATACCACTATCCTATAAAATAACTAGTAAAATATTATATTCTGTAATCATAGCATGGACAGAAGATATTAGTTATTGGCAGAGTTGGGTGTAACGCGTTCCACAATAACGCGTTACTGTATTCTAATTACAATTTTTGAGGAAAGCAGTAATATAACGAATTACATTTTAAATTTGTGCAATTTAATCAGTTACTAAAGTCAGTGTAATTGCATTACTTACATTACAAATATAGTTTTTGGAAGAAAAAAATGCTTATTTTAAATCACATTTTCTGCTGCAACTTAAGTTAATAGGCATGAGCTTTTAAATTGCTGAAGAACACAAGCTGAAATGGTTGCTGTTAAGAGTGGCTGGAAATACAAACATTACCTTGATTTTAATTGAGCATAAAAACTATATTTTATATTAAAATATTTTGAATTACAGTCTACATCCAGTCTCTAAAGAACTTTCAACTGCTTTTAACTCAACAAGCAACTTGTTCAGCACTAGAACAGAAAGCATTCTACAACAATATTCGTCCCCGAGGAGGACACCGGCGCCCAAAAACATGGTGGCCCGACTCAACCTAAACAGGCTAAATTAATTTTTTTTGTGCAGGATCGGGAATGAAGGTACCTTTTGAATGTGAAGAGAAGTGTAGCTGCTTATGGAGCCATTCACATATCGCATCTTTTGCTCGCATGCTCATATTAGAAGCGCATATTGTGCATTTCCCAGGCACACCCACTTGAAAACTGCGAGTCGCCTGACAAGAACAGACTGATTAGCTTCATACTTTGGAATATACACATTTAGGTAGACTAATTATCTCAGACAAACACAGAACACCCAAACCCTGCAGTGCTTTTTCATGCTATGTATGTCAGTGGTTAAAGGTTTCCATCTTCTTTTGTGTAAAAAAAAAACAGACAAACAGGATTGGAAAAAGTGGATGATGAGAATTTTAAGTTTTGGACAAATTAGTATTTTAAATAAGTCAAGCTGCTGTGATCAACCCATTGTAATGTTTTTCAGTGAATATTACATTACTGAAAGAGCTGCAGTTTATTTAGTATTTTTATAGGTATATTTTATATGTTTTAAAAGTAACTTCAAAGTAAAGTAATTAGTAATCTGATTACTTTTTACATTAAGTAATTAGTAATGTAATCAGATTACAAATTTCCAGCAGTAGTCAGTAATTTGTAATTGATTACTTTTTTAAAGTAACTTAAAGGTGCAGTATGTAAGTTTGGCTACGTTCACGCTGCAAGGTTTAGTGCTCAAATCTGATTTTTTCTCAGATCTGATGTTTTTGCCTAGCTGTTCACACTGTTGTTATAAATGTGGCCAATGTCAGAATTGCAGTGTGAACAGAGCATGGTCGTAAACTGACCCGCATGCGCAGAAGTATAGTTACGGTCAACATAAAATGTCTAATTATGCACACATGTGTGTATACTGTATGAAGCACGTTGTCAGATTATGCTTAATATGATTATTGCCCTTTTCACAGACAACAGTGGTGTATTACATGAACTGTAAAGGGTTGTTCTGCTACTACTAGTGTGTATTTTGGCATTTGAAACCTAAAATAAGTCCCTTGTGATTGGAAACACTGATCATTTGTGATTTATGACAACCGCGGTGCGCGTCTGTCTGACCACAGGTGTAGTGAACTCATCAAGGGTTAATGAGCAGCCACAGACTGAACTGTGAAGGGGGAGTTGGTTTATCTCCGTTTGCAGTTATTTTATTTTACTTCGTTATAAACTACAGACACATGCAGATGGGTGGTTTGGGTGCTTGAGCTCCTGCCCTTTATTCTTTTGGAGATAATGTTCGTCCTTAAAATGAAAGTGTCCCCTCCTTTGTGCACGGATCCACTTTCCGCAACACCCCTGATGCGCTTTAGCATCGCGATCATCCTGTGCCTCGATTGTTAACCAGAATGGTTAACCATCACCAGTTTTGCCTTTAAATTTTTTTCAAAATGAACGACCAACTTTCTGTGGTAAAGTAATTACCCTGTGTGTTATTCTACTATGCTGCAGAGGTGATGTTTGCAGCACAGAATGATGACGTATGTCGCTCGAAGATTATGTAAAAGTCACATGAAATCCGACATTACCGTTTACACTGCGCTCGCATTGCAAAACATCAGATCTGTGTCTGATATAAGACTACATATGAAAGTGGCACAAATCTGAAGTGAGATGATCAGATTCCATGCGGTTTGGGCTGTTCACACTGTCAAGACCTGAGTCACATATGGGCGAAAAGATCAGATTCGAGCCACATTTGCCTGCAGTGTGAACGTAGCCTTTGACACCCAGTGGTTGAACTAGGTATTGCACTCCTGGATCAAAATAGAAGCAAACGCGGGATGCCAGATTGAGTACAGGAGCGAGTGATTTAAACTGTTCTAAATAAAAGCAACGACATGCGACAGAGGGAATATTCTCCATATTAAAAGGAGTTTTGATTCTAACCATCACCTCGAATTGATATATTAGAAACGGCTTCTACTTCTCACACCTGAACATGTGAAACCTATGACAGTGATCACCTCAGGTAAACCTTGTGTGCTTTATTTAGTGCTAAATGCTAACAATGTGAGTTTGAATAGATTCTAAACCTTACCGTTTCGTGAGTGAGTGCATATTCTGTGCTTCTGAATATCTGTATTTACATTTCTGTCGTGTTTCGTCTGGCAGCCAAACTGCTCATCACTGCGTATTTCGTCACAAAGCATGTTGTTCGGACACGCAGTTACAATGTAACCTGCTCACCTAACGTTAACGTTTGTAATATTTATATAATTTGTTAATTAATAACCTCATGTAGAACTGAATTTTGACGTCTGATACTGTCTATTTCGGTCACGGACGCATGTTTTGAGTCTTTCTGAATGAATGAATGAAATACGCTGTTTTCCAACAAGGCAACCCCGGTGTGCTGAATTATAACTAGCTAAACTGGCATTGTGCAGGTTAAATTTACCTAAACAAACAAGTATGTTCACTTAGGATGTTTCTAAAATATCTGCACACATAGTATGGTATTTCTATGCTTTAGAAGAGTCAAAAACTTACATACAGCACCTTTAACCAACACTGTTTATTAGTTTAAATAATTTAATTTAAAGTGTCATGAAACCCTGGAAAAACAATTCTGTTAGCTTTAATTACTGGGAGATTTAGGTGGGGGGGGGGGGGGCTAATTTCAAGCTCTTTTCTTCTATTTTCATCAGTTTAAAATCTAAAACAAGGCGATGTTACTGTAGAAAAAAAAATCATACCTCCTTTAAACAGCACTAATTTTAATTTCACAATATAAGTGTAAATCATTGAATCTGTAATATTTCCTAAACCATCCAGATGCTAAAACAACACAAATAAACAATGCTGTCAGTGTGTGTGATTCATCGGTAGTCTGGAGAATAGAAAACACAAGAAAATATGTAGGAGACGGTGCTGCATCTCGACTGAAATCAGATGCAGCTTTTGAACATGCAGTACCAGGGAAGAAAATAAAATGCCCTTCTCCTCTCTGTTTAGCTGAAAGTGGGAGCGAGACATCTGGAAGGAACCCTATCATCACCTCGGTGAAACTTCTGCGCCTGCTGCCAAGCCCAACATTGTCTTATGCTCTACATGTCAAAAAAATCGCCCTTATACATCAAACCAACCGGCTCAGATTACAAGACCACAGTGACAAAACCCATTACATTTGTTCCCCTTCACCCAAAATAAAACATATGGCTACGGCTTTAAGATCCAGAGACAAAAATAGTGTACCACTCATTTAATAATGTTATCATGTTCTATATGGCAAACATAGATATTCTCTCCTTTAACATACTTCATGCTGCCAGTGGATTGTTTTTCATGGTGGGCCGTCTCTGTTGTGCCCTGTTGCTTGTTAGTTCTCCTCATCTGTGCTGTTTGAAGTGCATCCAGACTCCAAATGCCAGAGGTGCAGGGTCTTTCCAGGCCTCCCAGTATCAAAGCACACTAATGTTTCACGCTAGTTATTAATGTCGGCTTATTTTTTCCACCTTAAGGCACCCAAGGGGACCAGAATGATAATGAGGGGCTCGGAATTACACATGAGCTACATGAACATTTACAATCATTTTTTTTTCTCCTAATTTGTGATGCAAAAAGCTCACACTTAATGAACTGGAATTATTTATTCATTCAGAACTTTTAAATGGCTTTAGTGGGTTTCATGTTGATCCATGTATTTTTCTTTTTCTTTTTTCTTTTTTCTTTGGGGGGGTAACTTACAGAAAGACGTTGCTAGAGGCTTGGATGCTGATGTTAGTTTAAATGTAATAATAATGATTTTACACACCTTTTTAAGCAAACTCAGATTGAGTAATCTTCCAAAATATGCTCTGTAGCCAATATGTATCAGACTCACTAATCGATTTCCCTAAAGCTTTGTCTGTATTTGTTAAAATTTTGATTTGATCCTAGTATTGGACTTTTAGGAGCAGAGCAGAGTTCTTGCAGTAGAAACCAAACACAAGCAATTCTATTTTGTATGTGCATTGCAAAAAAACTCATTTTACAAATGTGGAAATCTGATGCGGTGCCCACCTTAAAAATGTGGGCTAGAGAAGTTAGGAATATGTTACACTTAAAAGAACTGAGATTCACACTAAATGACAAATTGTCCATTTTTAACAAGATTTGGGAACCATTCATATTATTTTTGCAGATAGACTGAACTGATAGAATTTTACAAGACTATTGTATGCTAATTTATTTGTCTTATTTTATTATTTATTTTATAACTATCTTATAATTGTTTTATAATGTCTCTTTTGGTTTCATTGTCCTTAAACACCTTGCTTCAATTTAACATTTTTGTCCCAGCCAGATCCATATATGATTATATATGTTATTCATATATGCCTTGTATTTTATTTTTTATGAACCTTCCACAACCATTTTGATCAATGTTAGATGGGTGGGGTGTGTGGTGGGGCTTTGAGTTTCTTTTTGTAGTAATCTTAATTCACTGTAAGTACTTCCAAAATAATTTTTATATATGGTATATATGATATATCTCTTTGTAAGGATTTAGGCAGTACTGTATGTAATGTATGAAGGTTTTTCAATGAAAATAAAAATAAAGAGTTTAAAACAAATTGATTTGGTTTTTGTTTCAAAATGCTATCCATCCACACTTGTTTTGTAATGTTTTCTAAAAGGTGCCTGTCTAAACAAATATGTCAATAAATGCTATTGACCTTATTCTTGACATATGTATGTAATGTAGTATTATAAATGTGTATTTATATAGCGCATTTATTGTGTATGGCCATACACCCAAAGTGCTTTCCAATCATGAGGGGAGTCTCTTCACACCACCACCACTGTGTAGCATCCACTCGGATGATGCGACGGAAGCCACAGGACAACGGCGCCTGTACGCTCACCACACACCAGCTATAGGTGGAGTGAAGAGACAGTGATAGAGCCAATTCGATGGATGGGGATGATTAGGAGGCCATGATGGGAAAGTGCCGATTAAGGGACTGGACACCGGGGTTACACCCCTACTCTTTACAAGAAGTGACATGGGATTTTTTTTTAATGACCACAGAGAGTCAGGACCTCGGTTTAACGCCTCATCCAAAAGACGGATATGTATACACTTAAAAATGGTTTTTAAAAACAAAAACTTTAAAAAACCATCAAAACTTAACACATTTTTATTCTGCAATAAGGTTTTTTTTTTTACGTATTGCAGAATAAGGTAAAAAAAATCATTGAATTTTATGTGTAAAACGTAATTCAACCTAACTGATATGATTCTGAGACCAAACATAAACAGAGTATGAAATATTAACAGAAAATAGTTAGAAAATGTTGTTCAATTTTTTCCAAAGACAACAACACTTAAACATGTATGCTTTTAATTGATATTATTGAAATCCTATGCAGTCTGAAATCTGGAATGCGTTTAGACATCACCAGACGCAGGCCTCTACAGCAACTTACAATCTTCAGTTCCTGCTTGTTCTTGGGACATTTTCCCTTCAGTTTAGTCTTCAGCAAGTGAAATGCAAGCTCAATCGGATTCAGGTCAGGTGATTAACTGGGCCATTGCATAACATTACATTTGTTTTCCTTCAAAAACTCTTTGGCTGCTTTTGCAGTATTCTTTGGGTTATTCTCCATCTGCACTGTGAAGCACCGTCCAATGAGTTCTGAAGTATTTGGCTAAATATGAGCAGAAAACATTGCCTAAAACACTTCAGAATTCATCCTGCTGCATGCTTATGTCAGCAGTTACATCATTAATAAATACAAGAGAACCAGTTCCATTGACAGCCATACATACATACTTAGGATCATGAGCAGTTCCTTTCCTTCTCCATACTCTTCTCTTCCCATCACTCTGGTACAAGTTGATCTTGATCTCATTTGTCCATAGGATGTTGTTCCAGCACTGTGAAGGCTCTTTTGGAACTCTAATCTGGTCTTCCTGTTTTTGAGGCTCACCAATGGTTTACATCTTGTGGTGAACCCTCTGTATTCACTCTGGTGTAGTCTTCTCTTGATTGTTGACTTTGACACACATACACCTACCTCCTGGAGTGTTCATGATCTGGCCAACTGCTGTGAAGGGTGTTTTTCTCAGCAGGGAAAGAATTGTTTGGTCGTTCACCACGGTGTTTCCGTGGGCTTTTCTAGGTCTTTTGGTGTTTCTGAGCTCACTGGTGCATTCTTACTTTTTAGGAATGTTCCAATCAGTTGTTTTGGCCACTCCTAATGTTTTTGCTATCTCTCTAAAGGGTTTGTTTTGTTTTTTCAGCCTAATGATGGTTTGCTTGACTAATAGTGACTTTTTTGTATAGTGCATTTTTGGATGCCTCCATTTTTACAGCTCAAGCTACTACTCTACTCAGTCAAATGTATTTTTATTTATGCAACTTTAAAAATAATTAGGTAACACTTTATTTTGATTAGTTTTAGTAGACTGTCTGCTTACTATCTGTTGATTCTGCTCCTTTGCTCCTTCAGCAGACATTTAACTGACTATAAGAAACTTTGCAAGTATGTCAACACACTAACCCTAACCCTAACTGTCTACTTATAATCTAATGAGAATTAGTTGACATGAAGATGCAATGTAACAAACGGACCATCAAAATAAAGTGTGACCAATAATTACAATGCACATTTTTTATTACATTTATTCAAAAACTTGCTTGCATTCAGCTGAAAACAATCCTAGGTAGGGATCAGGGTTTTTATCTGTCAATTGGTGGCCTCTGGAACCAAAAGGGTTCCAGTTCACTGCTCCGCTCACAAAAACAAAATGTTCAACCTGTTTGGAAAAAAAGAGAACCTGTTATTCAGCAGAGGGAAATTTATTGAATCTGAAACTACAACTTGACCGCAGGACTTAGCGACCCAAGTATCACACTCCCCTGGTGACTGAACAAGCACACCTCCCTCCTGATCCCAGTGTGAGATGAGCGAGAGCGCAACAGGTCACCCGCTTGCACACTATTTTTCTATTTGCTTTAGAAAATGCCAGGAATCCCTCTCACATTTGTTTGGCCTATGAATCATCTATTACCTTTTTTAGTTTGTACAATTTTCCTGAGGTTGGGAGGTCTTCGCTGGGCTAGTGACACTTGCTCCAGGTGGGGAGAAAGAGTGCGGATGAAAGATGAGATGTGCTTCTTATGTTGTACTGTCTATTTAAGCCTTCATAATCTGTAGCAGATTTCATCCAGCAAAACAACTTCATGGCCTCTTTTCAAATAACATATTAGCTGTAGGGAAATATAGAGTCAGTATACAGGAGCATATGGAATCTATGGTATAGTTTCGGTGCAGACTGAAATATGATTATTTGGAGAGTTTTCTTATATTAGAGCAGTAGTTCTGTCACACTTTGCTCCATTTTTCTGTCCTTATGTCTACAAATGTCTTGAAGAAAGACTGGTGAGGTTGAAGTTACAGTTCTCGAAATTGCTAGAAGTAAAGTCACATTTATGAGAAAATGTCATTTGTGGGAGGAAAACCATATTGCATGGTATAAAGTTACAGTTTCTTGTAATTGCGATAATTGAAGTCGCAATTGTGAGGAACTACAGTAGCAACTGCCAGATGTGAAGTCACATTGTGAGATAGGACATTAAAAGTTTTTACAGTTATAAGAACTTATGGTACATTGGAAAGAAAGTGGCAATTCAAATTTCTCGCAACTTGCTATAGTAATAATAATAATAATAATAATAATAATAATAATAATAATAATAATAATAATAATAATAATAATAATAATAATAATAATAAAAATAATGATAATTCATCTTATTTATAAATGGCACCTTTCTGGACACCCAATGTTGCCTTACAACAAACATCAACAAACATACCAAAAACAATCATTAAAATGTTGCCAAACATAATTTCAGATATATGAAATGAGTTGCAAATACAAACACATCAGAAATGTAAAATAAAATGATTTAAAAAAATAGTTGTAAGAAAGCCAGCTTAAAAGATGGGTCTTAAGATGGGATTTAAAAGGGTGAAGACTGTCACTGTTCTTTAAATCTAAGGGAAGAGAGTTTCATAGTCTAGGAGCCATAGAGTAAAAAATTCTGGCTCCCATTGTGCTTAATCGAGTGCAGGGGTGGCATCTATAGTTAGATTCATAGCATCACAGTCATGGCAAACAAAGATTGATGAAATCGTATTTGTGAGAAATAAAGCCATACTGTGATTTATAAAGTGACATTTTTTTTTTATTCCAAAAATGTGTCATTTGTGGGAAAGTGGAAATATAGCAGTCACATTGTGGGATTACGATGCACAATTATGAAAGTTAGCATTACGAAAGTCACATTTAAGAGATGTGGCAACTATAGCTAATAAAATTGACATAGTTAAAGTGACAATTTTGTTTTCATTGTAGAAAAACAAAGACACATTGTAAGCTATGAAGTTGAGTTTGAAAGTCACACTGTGGAATAAAATGTTGCAGTTTTGTCATAATGCTGAGAAATAAAGTCACATTGTGAGTTATAAACTCAACGTATCTCACGATTGTGTAAATAGGTTCCATTGTTGGATAGAATATCACATTTCAGTTGCAAGAATTAAAGCTTCATTGACAATTTTGCAATAATGAGAATTAAAGCCACAGATTTTTTATTTTTATTTAAAATAACATTTTCTTCATAAAAATAAAATCTGTTCTTCATAAAAAATGCTATTGTTTGTTCAAACTACTTACTTAATATGAGCTGAAATAATACAATTCTCAAGTTTTTTGGGGGACGACTTGATTGTTTTTGTCACGAGAACCAGCAACCCAGGCTCGCTGATGAACACGCACCTTCATCCAGACTACAATACTGCCACTTTACGAACTACACTTCCCGTCATGCAACTCACACACACCTGTTCCGGTTCTCCAGTGATTACATACACACAGCTGCGGTTCATTCCCACTCATTATCAGGACTAAATATATACATATATATACTCATGGTCTGCTAAAAAAAACAAGCCAGATGAGGACTGTATAGAATTTTTATCCCTTTTTTCAAAAATGTCTAAATTAGATAAAATAATTTAAATAGAAGTAGTGTAGGTTTTTCTTTCTTTTTTACTTTTTTAAAGGTGGATTGTAAGTGCGATCATGACCGAACCAGCAGGTGGCGGTAATGCACCTAGAAGTTGTACGCCAACCACCAATAAAACTCATAAGAAGTATAAAAATTTTGTGGTCTGTTTTTTTTTTTTTTTTTGGTTGCCACCATGATGTCTGTGTGTGTCCTGGTTTTGCCCTGTTTTAGTTTTGTCTTGTTTTTCATTTATTAAATGTTTAAATGCTGCATATCAATCCGGACTTTGTTTTTTCTCTGCACTACACACCGGAATATGACAGAACAACAGACCACAAGAGTGGAACACAAACTGTGATGTATAGCTCTGGTAATGAGTGGGAATGAACCGCTGCTGTGTGTATGTAATCACTGGAGAACTGGAACAGGTGTGTGTGAGTTGTATGATGAGACGTGTAGTTTGTATAGTGGCAGTATTGCAGGTCGGATGAAGGTGCTTGTTTACCAGCAATCAGTGAGCCTGGATAGCTGGTTCTCGTGACAGTTTTATGTTGATTCTACTTAAATTTGTAAAAACCAGTAAGTTAACTCAATTTTCTTTCATGTTGACCCAACACAAATCGATTGTGTGGAGACCAGGATTTTTTAAAGTGTACTGTATGGCTTCCATATATTTGAATGATGTAGAAATGTCACAAGGACCACTATTAAATTATATGTGGTCATGATGATAAGTTTTTCCAATTATTTTGTCCTTTAAGAGGACTAGACAATCTATGGTCACAATGAACAGCTGTTTTAATGCAAAGCAGCATAAAGATTCTTTGCAAATGCCAACAATATGAGGTTGAGCTGTTTTTGGAGTGAACTATCCCTTTAATCCAGATGAAGGCAGATTTAGATCCGATGGCAACACCAATTGATGCTTGGCTGAAGGCACCGATACATTTAGCTGTGTGTGCGTTTCAAGTGTATATGATGGAGAGAGAGAAGCAGAAGATCTGAATGATAAAGGTTGGAGTAAGAGAGAAAGAGAATGAGAGAAAGATCTTGTAATGAAAAGCAGATGTGCTGAATTCTCGTATTGTTCCCAAAAGAAAGCAGCTGGCCACTCTTGGCTCATCCTTCTAAATAAACATTCTGGGATGGCCGTGAGCGAACAAGGACCTGTTCCTCATTAAGAGCCCTCTCTCCCACAGCCCTCTTTGAAGTGTTGCTGTAATGCTTTATAAGTGACGTACAGAGAACGTGAAAACTGACTTTAAGAGCTTTATCACACCTCAACGCCGAGGGCATTCGTTTTGTGAGCGATGAAGGTCAAATGTCGTCAGAATGGTCCAGATGTTTGATGAAACTATACCTATAACAACAAAGATGTGTATGTACTGGCTTTAATTCAAGAGCACCTTAGATAGAATGCAGAAGATCCAAGTATTACACTATCCTCAGATCAGAATGCAAGAGGCGTTCTGGGTTAAATGCACACATGGTATCCTCGGATAAACTCTGACGGCACAGAATGTGTTCATTTGATTGGCAGCTGGTGGTGGGGGAAAACAGATGACAAAGAGCAATGTTCAATTCGGTTTAATTTATTTTACTCGACATTGGACATACTTTAAGGTAACTACACAAAACAATTCATAGCATAAGACAAACCTCAGTTCATCTCTTCTTCATTAGCCTCATGACGTGACATGCTGTAGCTTTTAATGGGATGGTTTTTACTTTGTAGCAGCGTTTACGTGACAAACTTGCTTTAGCTTTTTTTGAAGATTTTTTTTTTTATGGGGGGTGATAACTCAGTAAACCAGAACATGTAAGCACTATAAAATTAAACTTGAATTGAACTGAATCAACATGTCAACACTCAAGACAAAGGGCATTCTTGGAACCACACTTCAGGAATTTGGATTTTACTATTTTGCTATGGGGTGCCTCAGGGCCAATTTTTCGGACCACTTTTGTTCGGTCCACAAGGAATCACTAGGATTTGTTAATGTTTTTTCATACCACTGCTATTCTGATGACACTCATTTCTCATTCCAGCCTGATGATCTGAAGATTATTGCTCGAATCTCAGCATGTCTGGCAGATATTCTTATTAGATGATTCACCAAGTCATACTTGTTGTTCCTACTTGTAGTTCAAGTCAATAAAATGCAACTACAACTTCATCCAATTACTCCCAGAAAAAAATAATACTTCTCCAGTGGTATCTTGTAGCAGTTGACATGCTATTTAGCACAGCTAACTGTCTCTTTAGCTTGTAATCATAGGGGAATCAGTTTTAGTGCTAAGACTCAGTGCTAGCAAAAAAGAAATAGGTGCTATGTAGCCATCACACCTGGGCTCTCAGGAAGGCAAAGGATCGCCGGTTTTATCCAACACATAGATTTATTTATAAACACTCACTTGGAAGACATAGGAAATACAGGAGACTCAAGAACAACACGGAGTGTAGACAGGGGCGGACTGGCCATAGGGCGCACCAGCCTGACCAGACTGAACCCCCCCCCCCTCCCCTTCCCTTTGTATATCGCTTCACTTTGTATATCGCATCGGATGTGGCCTGCCACCGGGCCACTGGCCAGCCGCGCATCTATGCCACCGCTCTTTAATTTCTATATCGCATTGAATGTGGCCTGCCACCAGGTCACTGGCCTGCCTGGCATCCCCGCGCACCCCTCCGTGCCCCCTCCCGCACTTTCTAGATCGCATCGGATGTGACCTGACTGACAGTTACTTTTGCCCGGTTGAAAATGCTCACGCAACAAGCCAGAATGAAAACCGCCATGTTTTCATACACACTCGAGAGACTATATATATATATATATATAATAACATATAATAACGAGCCCTGTTCGATCTGGGCTTAAACGATCTTTGTCGTCATCTTGATGAACAGCCACAAAGCCAAAAAAGAGAGCAGATTTTACCCTGTGTCCTGTAGTTTTTTACGAGCCAGACTGAAGCGCGAGCAGTTTCGCTTCTTGCTTGCGCTCGCCGCGCGACTATATGTAAAATAACAAACTTCTTGAGCTGATGATAATAACGTGCTCTTGATTATTGATGTGCTTTTGAAACCTGATCCTGTCAGAAACTAACAAACCGAGAGTGACGCGCAAAAACACTAAAGGAGAAGCCGTAAAAAAAGGAGCACATTATTTTTTTCAGCAAACGTAAATAAACTGCCATGTTTAACTATTATTATCACCTTTTGGACTATTATAAACTCTGAATAATGGAATTACTTTCTTATAAGAGGCTACACGTGCTGCTGAAGATTACAGACACATTTAATCATGAGAGGTTTGCACTGACTGTGGGCTACATTTCCTGTTGTTTTGAACCTAAATAAGGACTAAAAGTATGCTGTGTGTAGTTTTTCTGTAAGTGGTAACATATCGGAGACTGTAAGGGTCTGTATGTGTTCATAAATGTTGCATTTATATATTTATTTTATATAATTGCAGACGTTACTGTAGGCTATTTTTCACTGTCATTGATCTGCAGTTATAATCAACTCATGTTCATAGAAAAGTTAGTAATAAATATTTATACACAAGTATTTATGTGTGTAAAGCATCTGTTTTGTGTGAAGTGCTTCTCATATGATATGTGAGCGACCCGTACAGCTTTACTTTAGACATTTTCTCAAGTGGAAATGACATCGACTGCAACTTTTTGTCGTACACTACGCCCACCAAAAGAGTACCATTGGTACCCTTTTAGCAGTGGAAACGCAAGCCTGATAAAGGTGACCCGTACCGACCTGTTCCGTACCAGTCAGTGGAAACAAGCCAAAAGTGTATTTGTATCAACCATAACTCCTTCCAGGACACCAGGAACCTTAGAGGTTATTAGAGGGACTTAGAGGGACCTTATTTGATGGTCAGGTGAACTTCACAGAACATGATGGATCCACCCATTCTTAAAAATGCAATACAACATAAGTGTGATCAGGTCATTCCTATTGGAGCATGCAACACAACTTCTTGTTTAAGCTTTTGTTCTTTCCAGGCTGGACTAATGCAATGATCTAAGCACTGTCTTATAAAACTGATAAAGGATGCAGTAGTAAGAGTGCTTTTTTTAATGAGCCAAAGAGGGCACGTCAACACCTCTAGTCATTACCAGCACTGTTTGCCAGTAGCCGCTCATAAAATTCAACCCGCCCTTACACCCCCTAACCTAAATTCCCTATAATGCCATCTCAAAGGGGCCTGAAATCACTTTCAATTTTTACCTTGACTGTTCGTTACTGGTGGAATAACTACTTTAAATCTTCTTTCAATGACCAGGTGATTTATGTTATGCACTTAAGATGCTGCATTTTTGGCTGCAAACACAGGCCTTCAACCTTTAGCCTTTAGCCCTCAACCTTTTTATGAATGGATGTCAATGGAAGAGAATCTTCACTCATTTGAAGAATCAATAAATCAAAACTCTTTTCAATGTGTTTGCCCGTAAACATTAGTTTTAGATTGGTCTGCTTTCAGAGTTACAAAGATACAGTCAGCACTGACTTCTTCATCATGCCAAAGTTTATTATTTCCCATTTATTTCACAAGTTTTACCTCAACTTTTATAACCAGAAACAATAAAAATTTCTTAAAATGGTTTACACTAATGCAAATTCTCAAATCAACAAAGCAATAAGTCATGACATTCTTCAATGCTGTCCCCATATTATTATTATTTCCCATTTCAACAGAGGTTTTAACCAGTAAATAAAACCCCCACCACAAAATTGCAATGTAATGAGCAGAGTATTCGCTGCCTGCTCTATAGTTGTCTTCCAAGTTGTAGTTTATTACTCCAGCAGAGAGAGATGTCCAAATGATATAGAACATGTGCTTGAAATGTGGAATATAGATAATATAACAGAGAGATTTATCCTCTTGTCATTTTCCTCCTCCTCTCTCACCTTCCTCTATTCACTCACAGTTTGTCCGTAAGTGGATTGGGTTTCTCGAGGGGGTCTCATGATTCACCCCCAGCTGTGAATGCTTAGCAGCGATTCCTCAATATGCTGAGCTGTGCACTTTTCCATTCAGCACAAGGAGATTTCCTATTGTTCCACATTTTGTCTAGAAAACAGAAGAATTCATTTTACAGGCTTATAAAAAGTGTGAGTCTCTTTTGAACCAGCAGGAACCTCTTGCTTCCCTTGTTGGTTTGTAATGATTACAAGCTGGAAAGTTTCACAAGGGGTAGTTTTGGTGTCCTGGCTTTGAAAAATAACAACGGGACACTTTTGTGAAACCATGTTTGTCTTTGAAAGAGAACAGTCATACATTGGTGTGGTCACTGCCTCTGTTTTGGAATTAATGTGGTTTGATGGTTTAACCATCGAATGATCCTCTTTTTGACTGATTCTGGTGGGAAAGGCCTCTGCTGGGTCAGTTTTACTACAGATGAGTGTATGAATCAGCTTGTGGTGGTTTATTGTAGTCACATACAGCCATACTGCCATACAGCCATATTACCCTGCAGCCCAAGACCGGTTACTCACCGAAGCTAAGCAGGGCTGAGCCTGGTCAGTACCTGGATGGGAAAAACTAGGTTTGGGAAAAACTAGGTTTGCTATTGGAAGTGGTGTTAGTGAGGCCAGCAGGGGGCGCTCAACCAGTGGTCTGTGTGAGTCCTGATGCCCCAGTAAAAGTGAAGGGGACACTATACTGTCAGTGGACGCCGTCTTTCAGATGAGACGTTAAACCGAGGTTCTGACTCCCTGTGATCATTAAAAATCCCATGGCACTTCTCTTAAAGAGTAGGGGTCCCCCCGGTGTCCTGGCCAGAGACCCTAAATCGGCCCTTACGATCATGGCCTCCCAATCATCCCCATCCCAAATTGGCTCTATCACTGTCTCTCCCCTCCACCAGTAGCTGGTGTGTGGTAAGCGTACTGGCACCGTTGTCCTGTGGCTGCCGTCACATCATCCAAGTGAATGCTGCACACTGGTGGTGGTGACCCCCCCATGATTGTAAAGTGCTTTGGGTGTATGGCCATACACAATAAATGCGCTATATAAATACACATTACATAAATACACAATACATTCCATGCATTGAATTGTACTGTTTACCAGGGTAACATTTAATGGGAATGTCTTGAAATTGCAAATTGTTCTAGAAGTTTTAGGCTCTGGTATTAAGATGCATATTCATAAGTTCAAACACAAATGGATGATGGAACATACAGATTAACATTTTCTTTTAAAGTTAGTTAAAACACCTTTGATTAGGTGAAATATTCATTTGGTTTACAGCCACAAAAATATACAGACTCTCACAATACTGACTAAATATGTGATTGCTATGGAAATTGTTTTACACCAAGTACACCAAACTAAAGTATTCACACTTTTATATGTTGTGCCATAACAGTTGGTTTAGGGTTATTGGGATACTGGAATCCAATACCAATCAATACTGAAAATTTTAAAACATCTATTTCCCGCTAAACTTTTGAGCGCTGTTCAGCACGTTCCTCAACATTTCTGATTTGCCATCGTGTTCATATGCTTCACAAAAATGACTGTGATTGGCCTTGAAGATCATCAGTTCACCAAACTCACCACTGTTTACTGACTGTAATCACAGATACAGGGTTTTTAAAGCAGCGATTCATCAGCGGAAAGCTGGTATGTCAGCTTATAGATAAACCAGCCGATAGACGTGACTTTGAAATGCTCCTGTGTCCCTGTATCTGTGGTTACACTCAGCAAACAGTGGTGAGTTTGGTGAACTGATGACCTGAACGGTCAACAGTCACTGACACTGAGTCACAGGACTCACTGACCACGGGACTATAAGCAGTCACATCAAGACATTTTAAAAGATATTGATTGAAAAAAAAAATCTGTGGATAATTTACTTTAATAAGTAATATTTAGCTAGCTACTTGAATTTTCTTACAGTGCACACTATGGACTAAATTCATGAACATAGGCTCATTCTGAAAACGTAGCCCTATATACATTTCTAGAGACTGCGAATTATGAAGCCAGAGCTACATATGGCTACATTTTATTTTTAAAATGAACGCTATGGGGCGGTATGACGCCGTTCCTTTTTGCACTTACCAGCTGACCGCTTTTCTCTGTATGTGCAGCTTTCCCGTTGTTAACAGTTTGTCCAGTTAGCTCGCCATATACGTTGGCAGACTTGAGATGCAGAGAGAAGTTGACCACGATAATAGGGGTTTGAGTCCGGTGAAGAGCAGTTCCAGAAAGCAGGTAAGACAAAACGATTGGTAAGTCATTCAGTCAGTCGACAGTGGTCTCTGGTGGATTTTACACAAGAACAGCAGGAGCGAATGGCACTCACAAAAGAAATGTGAGATCTCAAAAAGCATAGACAGCAACCTCTGGTGGATTCACAAAAACTGCAAAAAACGTAGCTTCTTGGACGTATTTGGAATGTATATAGAGGTACGTTTTCAGAATGAGTCTGGGTTGAATTTAATGGTGCTATTATGATTATGGTATAGGTAAACTATCCTTTTGCAATAATTAGCATGCAAAAATGTAATAATATTTGGTCACTCTCTATCTTAATGCACAATTCTCGTCATTAATAAACCATTAACTATAGACTTCAATAATCTTCTAGTTTGCTGTTTATAAGGTAGTGTTTAGGTATTGGGTAGGATTCGGAATGTACACTAAGGTCCAATTCTACCTCTTAGCACTTTCTCTTACCCCTACCCCTTGTTTTGCGCATTCATGTGAAGGGGTAGTGGTGTCCCAATTCTCTTTAGCTTGAAGACGTAGGGCTAAGGGGAAGGGGTATACACCCCTTCGACTGAAGATTTTTCAGGACCACACTCGAAACCAAGGGGTAAGATCATTTCTCAGAATACACCTGCTAGAGCTGCAGTTTCGCTGCACCCGGAAGTAAGGAGATCCACAAATTAGTATCTTTTGTCATTATTATGAAATTTTACAACAAACCAACATGTTTTAATATATTCATAATGCTATGTTTTACTGTCATGCCTTTATAAAAAAACGCTGTAGTAAAGTTCGTTTGTATGAGGGAAGAAGAAGACAGGGTCGGCGATATCAGGTAATACAATACTTTTATTTTTGTATGATCACACCCCACGTGTAGCTGTGCGGGTGTGTGTGTGTGTTCTCTCCTCTCTCCCTCCCGGCTGCTCCTTCTCTCCTTAAGAAGGGTGTCTCTCCAGCCCAATCACTAGAATAAACAGGTGTTATTTATTATTTCTGATTGGCCTGCTGATTAGCCGCCGGGCTCCTAACATGCTCTCCACCCTCATTGGGTATTCGATCATGCTTACCTCTCCACAAACGCTAAAATAAAAAACGCTTAATTTTTACTCCTGGACAGCAGACCCACAACATTCTGACCATCGATGACTCTCCAACACCCTGTCAGAAAAAAGTCTAGTGGCTGAGCATGAGCTTTTTACAGTGTCTGCTATAATGTTAATGTTGTTTTTGGTGTGTTTACATAGATAAATATGGCCACGGTGTAAATGAGCAGTATAATTACGATCTTATTGCCACATTAGATCGTTATGATACCATAATATATGCCTTCAGTGATTTCCTGAAGATAAACACCAAAAAATAACTCAACTGGAATAACTACAGCAGTCGCGATCATCTGATCTCATATGAAGCAAAAGATCACGATGACGTATGATGAAGTGTACAGGTGCTGTAGTGCTCTCCCAATTCTTAGGGGTCAATTTTGAAGCCCTTCCTCTACACAGTCGTTTTTAAGGGCCAATGCGAAGGGGTAGGGGTACAAAAATAGAATTGGGATTGGGCTTAAGATCATGCAGATAAAGGGCATCATGTTGGTGCAGTGGGTAGCATGATCGCCTCACAGCAAGAAGGTCGCTGGTTTGAGCCTCGGCTGGATCAGTTGGGATTTCTGTGTGGAGTTTGCATGTTTTCCCCATAATCGCGTTGGTTTCCTCCGGGTGCTCCGGTTTTCCTCACAGTGCAAAGACATACGCTATTGGTGAATTGGGTAAGCTAGTTTGTTCGTAGTGTATGTGTGTGAATGAGTGTGTATGGATGCTTCCCAGTGATGGGTTACAGCTGGAAGGGCATCTGCTGCGTATAATGTGCTGGATTAGTTGGCGGTTCATTCCGCTATGGTGACCCCAGATTAATAAAAAGGCACTAAGTCGAAAAGAAAATAAACATGCACAGGGAGAACATGCAAACTCCACACAGAAATGCCAACTGGCCCAGCCGGGACTCGAACCAGTGACCTTCTTGCTGTGAGGTGTCAGTGCTAACCACTGAGCCACCATGCCGCCCCTTATACTGAATCATAAGGTATATATTTTTTAAAGAGTTTGTTCACCCACAGTAAATTCTCTTGCAGTTGTGTTAATTCTGTATATGCAGCATCTAACATGAGTCGAACCCAAAAACCTGCTGTGTTCCAAAATCTCACTCTCACTTATTCTGCACCTTCTCCCCTAAATAGTTTTTACTCGAAGTCGCCAAAAACAACAAACAGTATGCTGAGCTCTTTAAGGCAGGATTTTTCCACATCCAACATGCTTTCACTCACTCCTTTTCCTTCCATTTCCTCTTCGCACCCTTTGAAGATTGATATGTTTTACCACGATACATCATACAATCTGCCTAATCGCTGATCAGCTGGTAGGTGAAGAATTTCCTGTGGTCGGGTCAAGAGGTAAGAGGAAGGCTGAGCGAGTGATAGTAAAAGAGGGCAAGGGAATGAGTGAAATCAGACACTCTCTGGGTCACTGGAAGACGCTTACACTATTTATGGTTTAGGCAGCAGGTATGAGAGCACTGGGACATGCAATAAGCTCCTCTTCAGTCATAAAAGGCACATTCAAATAATTAACGGTAGTGGAGACATGCCAACCGCATGTTTGTATTTATAGCAGTCTGATGTTAAATCATGCTAATGTCCTCCCAGTCTTTCTTCTCACTCACATTTAGGAATCTGTATTTACCGTTTACCAGTTCTGTAATTGTCATATGAGAGGCAATGATATGCAATAGTTCAGAAGACCAGCCAGAAAGTGATTGTGGACAGTGTTGCCAGGTTTGCATTTTTTGCACACAGTTTTATTTGATAGTGTCGTTGCGGAACAACAAGTTGTACTTTTCTTTCTTGTACTTTCGTAACATTCAATTCAATTCACCTTTATTTGTATAGCGCTTATACAATGTAGATTGTGTCAAAGCAGGTTCACATTCAAGATTATAGTGAATTGAAACAGTGTCAGTTCGATTTTCAGAGTTTCAGATCAGTTCAGTTTAGCTCAGTTCAGTGTGGGTTAATAATCACTACTGAGAATTCAAACACTGAAGAGCAATTCCATCCATGCGCAGATCCCGAACCATGCAAGCCAGCGGCGACAGCGGAGAGGAAAAAACTTCACCAATTGGCGAAAGTGAAGAATTTAAAAAACCTCGAGAGAAACCAGGCTCAGTTGGGCACGACCATTTCTCCTATAACCAAACGTCTTGTGCAGAGCTGCAGTCTAGACGACGGAAGTTGGAGAATGCTGGACCTCAGCGAAGACTCCTCTGTCCTTGGAGCGTCACAGGAATCAGTCTCATGCTTTCCACTCCTACAAACATGCTGCAGCCACTAATAGAAATTCTTTATTATGAATACAAAATGAAAGCTGAATTGTTTAGATAATGAATATTGATCCCAGAAAACAAACCTGGCAACCCAAAAACTGCTGCAAGTGAGCAAGTAAAACCATTTGACACATAATCATGTCACATACAGTATTAAATGAGTGGACCATGAGTTTCTCCCACATCAGAGAAAGATACTTAGACGTGTTTGGTAAATTTGGAAAATTTTACTTTAAACTGGCAACCCTGATTGTGGATAGCCACACCTCCATTTTCAAAATTTGACATTTCAGTCCATCTATACTGAGGCCTTTTCGTTCGTTAAACTTGAACACAGATAGTTTTTTTTTTTCAATGATAACTGAAAGTTTCCAAAAACGTAGGCCAGGGTGAAGTTTTTCAGAAATCCTGTGTGGCCATTTGGCAACTAAAAACGTTTTTGCATCATAATGTCAGCTTGTTCTCTGTTTTTCCTTTCTAATTGGCCAAACTCCACTTTATTCCAAGACTTTAATCACCACATGTTGATTTGTCATGCCATTGTCAGTGCAACACAGTGCAATTTTTTGCGTTTTCATGTGGACAGATATGTTATAATATTTTTTTTTTATTTTTTTTTTGAAGACTGGGAAATCTCTGTTTATAAAAATACCCGTGCATATGTTGATGTGAACTGAAATGGAACTCAAATGGGATCTTTGTCTTTCAAAACGCTCCATTTTCGTGGTTTGAAGATTCTGGAGTAGTGCGGATATAACCTTAACAAAACGTTTGCATTTCAAATTTAACACATGCTAGTTAGTCTGCATTTTCTTTTGTTAGCTAAAACTTTCCAACATTCTAAAAACATAGCCCTATACATTTCTGGAGAGCATGAATTATGTAAGCAGAAGTGCGTATGGCTGCATTTCGTTTTTAAAAACAATGCTACCTTTTCGCGCTCACCAGCTGACCACTTATCTCCGTATGGACGGCTTTCTCGCTGTTACCGGTTTGTCCAGTTAGCTCGCCATGTACGTCAGTGGACTTGAGATGCAGAGAGGAGATGCCCACGACCATGGGGTTTGAGTCCATTGAAGAACAGTTCCAGAAAGCAGGTAAGACAAAAAATGAAAATTAAGGAGTAAATAGCAGGGTGAGAATGTGGTAAAACGTAGTAAAAATCAAGCGAGGGCTTTTTTTTCTGAATTTCTTTTTAAATTTGTCAGTTGGGTTTAGGGAAGTGGGTGGGAGGGTATATCTGTGCTTTTTAAAATACTATTGGTTGGGTTTAGGGAAGGAGGAGGGTGGGTCAGTCGATCAGTCAGTCATTCAGTCAGTCAACAGCGACCTTTGGTGGATTTACGCAAGAACAGCAGGCACGAATGGCACTTGCAAAAGAAACTCGAGATCTAAAAAACATACACAGCAGCCTATGGTGGATTTGCGAAAACCAAAAATGCAAAAAAAAAAAGTAGCTCCTGAGACATATTTGTCGGTCTCCAGAAATGTATACAGAGGTACATTTTAAGAATGAGCCTGGGTTGAAACATTCACTGTTCTTCGTTTAGACAGGGATAACTTTTAGGGAAAAATATTGCTAGTTATACAGGGAAGTTACTGCAAAAGCTGTCTTACTATCTGTGACTTTTTAGTTTGAAATATAATTAGACAAACACAATTGTTCAAAAGTTTTTTTTTAGAGTTGTCAGGCATATTTACAACAATAATCATAGGTAAGTAAAGTAGGTAACGTTTTGATATATATGTTTTCTTTGAAAATTTGCTGTACAGCTGCTCTGCTCTGTTTTCTGTAGATATGACTTTGCCATCTTCCTCTGTTTTCAGAGTTGGCCATCTGGTTTTCTTATCTCTCTGGTGCATGGCAGCGGTGGTGTTTTCCAACCACAACGTACGCCTGCCAGTTCAGTGTCACTCAACATTTTTTTTACATAGCTGCAAGGTATGAGAAAAAAAAATATGTTCAAGTTTTTCCACTTTCAACAAACCTGCATCTTTTCTTGACTTATGAATACAAAATGAAAGCTCAATTGTTTAGTTATGGCTATTGATCCCAGAAAACATACCTGGCACATACTTCAGCATCATGCATCTATTCTTGACTCTACAATTCTACAACTGAAATTCATGGGAAAAAGATGCTTTGTAAAATACATTCATAGTTAAACTCAGAAAAAAATGCATTTGATGGTAAACAGATATTTGATTTTAATCTTCAAGCAATTAGGGCTTGAGAAATGTAATTTTTTTGTTTGTAAAT
Organism: Danio tinwini; assembly: GCA_903798205.1. Taxonomy (NCBI): domain Eukaryota; kingdom Metazoa; phylum Chordata; class Actinopteri; order Cypriniformes; family Danionidae; genus Danio; species Danio tinwini. Next base: position 3,978,250 of record CAIGQZ010027068.1, on the reverse strand, counting down.
CAATTTTCTCCTTTGCTGGCAAAAACTGATATGCTCCCTTTCACATTTTTTGCAGTTTTACAGTCATCAAAATAGGTTATAAATACATGTAAAAATAATAATAATTAATAAACATTTACTATTTTACTTGTGATAATTTTGTCAACAAAAATAGTAACATGACTGAATACCACGCTCTGATTCGCTCATCTAGTGATTGAACAGTACAATGCAGTGATATATATATATATATATATATATATATATATATATATAATGTTTTTTTTTTTTTTTATGCATGATGCTTAGTTTTGATCTTTTTGACAAAATTCTTGTCTCATCTTTTTTTCATCAGTGATATTTCATTCATTAGATGAGCAGATCAGAGCAGACTGTTACAATCACCAGCAGTCTAGCTACAGTGGATTGCTGGAGAACTACAGTCGCATCACCTTATGAACTACAACTCCCTTTAGGCACCACACACACACACCTGTTCCAGTTCTCTATTGATCACACAAACACACAGAGCTGGGAGCTACTCAAGACTGATTACATGGACCATATAAACAGCACAAATACACAGACATTGCTGAGTCTTTTTAAATTATACCCTGCAACATTACAAAGTGTACTTCTAGTCCAGTCTTTCCATGTCTGACCCTTACCTTGTTCTCTCGTTTACGTTGTCTGCCACCTGTATCGACCGTTTGCTTGTGACCTGACTGCGCTTCTGGATTTGCCTGTATGTACTCGTACACCCCTGTGTTTGACCATTGCCTGTATGACTATTTTTTAATGAACTGCATGTGTATCCTCAATTCAGTTGTCAGCATCCTAACCTTACACAGAAACATTCAAAGTTTTCAGTCACATTATTATAAGAAAAAAAAAATATGTCGGTAAGTTTTCATCTCTTTGACTACACTTTAGTCTCATCTTTATTGTCAGCAGATCAGAGCGTGCACATTCATATTTTTCTATTACATTACTGGCACAGCAGACCTGTCAAGTTTCTGTTTGTTGCAAACTATAGACCACAAACGTTTTTAGCCCTTATTTTTTATTGACGAACTTAACACTGGTGAAAACACTGTTAACTTTTTGTCTCTACTTATTTACGTAATTTAAATAAAAGTAAAAGAAAATCAATGTGTGATTCTTGATTTCATATGTGTATCTTACGAAATTTCCAACGCAATCTCACAGCAATTTGTAACTTTTTAATTTAGTGGCTAATTTGTATGAATTCGCACAATCTAATTTGTAGAATTTTGTACAATTTGCTCATCACCCATCGACAGTTGGGTTTAAGGGTGGGGTTGGGTGCCACGCCTCCTTTTGAAAATTTTACATTTTCGTACAGCTATAATAGGAATTTGTTCGAATTAGCCACTAATCTGGCAAAATGTAAAATACTTAAGTTTTCTCGTGAGATCAGGCTGGAAATTTTTTGGAATCAGCTTTACAAGTCTCACATAGACATTCCAAGTCGCACTAAATAGTAGCCTTTATATGAGTCAAGTGTGCGTGACTCTCTGTGTTTCGACTTTTCCAGCGCAACGAGAAGTTTTAATATAAGATGGAACAGCACGTATTGTAAGGTCATTGGGAATGACCCACCTAGATTTATATTTCTCCTAGAGTTCCATGATTCATTTTATTGCAGCTGACATCTCCATCCCGAAGCAGGAGACCCTCTCGAACTTCGCACAGCTGCGCACGACTTAAAGATCGTCCCTCGACACCAGCTGCACTCAAGCCAAGTGTGTGCAAGCGCGTTCACAAATGCTAACCTGTCCCAAGACACTCTTCACCCTGTAGCCGGTAGCATATGTGCACGTGTGTCAGCATGGATTAACGGGAATACATTTTGTGCAAAAATATTTTTTCAAACCTGCCCTGAGGTGCAGTAACCGCAGTAATGGATGTTAAGTGTGAAACTCAAACATAATTTAGTTTACTTTAAAACAATTGTATAATAAAGTAAACATTCTGCATGTCGCATGTGTGTGTGCATTTGTGTGATTTGATTGGAAGGTTGTGTTGAAATGTGTGTTTGAGTTTGGGTTTCTTTTGCCAAATTAGGGTTGGGATTGGAGTTGTTTTTGTGTGCATTGTTGAAATTGAATGGGAGATGTGAAAGACAATAAGGGCAATGGTGATGTGATTTTATCGGCATGTGTTGATAGCTTCTCCATCTTTGAGCCAAACTGATCATTTCATTACTGTTAGCAGTACTTCACTAACGCTGCTAAATAAACAAGCCAGCCTCTCAGAAGCCTGATTTTGCCAAAACTATCACATAATGAGTGCAAATATTCACACTTCATGTGAAGCAGCCAGAAATGTTTCCATTCTCCCATGGAACTACTTCAACAACAGAAAACATGACGAAAAGTAAACTTCAGAAAGAAGCATTTTTAACTATTTACTAAAAGTATCTAACATAGCTTAGTGGTGAGCACTGTCACCTCACAGCAAGAAGGTCACTGGTTTGCATCCCGGCTGGGTCAGTTGGCATTTTTGTGTGGAGTTTGCATGTTCTCCCCGTGTTTGCTTGGGTTTCCTGCGGGTGTGAATGTGAGAGTGTATGGACGATTCCTAGTGTTGGGTTGTGGCTGGAAGGGCATTCGCTGTGTAAAACATATACTGAAATAGTTTGCGGTTCAATCTGCAGTGGCGACCCCTGATAAATAAGGGAATAAGCCGAAGGAAAATGAATGAAATATCTAACATTTTTATTGTGATAAAGTATCACAATTGTTTGTCATAACATGTTTAAAGCATATCTCTGTTTCGTGTGTGTGACTGGTGTCCTGGACCAGTCTTTGTTGCAAGGGTATATTTGTGTGAATAATCAAAAATAGAATTTTGGTTCAAAATTGTTTTTAATGCAAAAAATCTTTACAATTTTAAGTCCCACTTATATTGTGTCCTTTAAACAAGTATTAAGTTCCATAAGACATTTTGTAAATTTCCTACTGTAAATATATCAAACTCAGTTTTTAAATAGTACTGTGCAATGCTAAGCACTTAATTTAGATCTTTTAAAGACAAATTTGTGAGTATTACATTTTGTTTGAACCTTTAGATAGATTTATTTCAGCAAAATGTTTACCTGTCCTTCTAACAAACCTTACCTCTATGGAAACCTTTTTGTGTTGTATAAAACTATTAAAATAAACTCAATAAAATTATTGAAATACACTTACCAATTTTATGGCCCCCATACGCACACATACTGTAACCAGGTGATGTGACAATGACAACAGGGGTGCAGATTCACATGCAGGTTTATTGGCAAGGTCAGGTAAGCAGTGGTCAAAACAGGAACAAACAGATGTATATGGGCAATCCAGAGTCGTAATAGCAGGCAGATGGTCACAAGGCAGGCAGCAATACAGGATTATACAGACAGACGAGGCAAAGATCAAAACTAGGGATGGCTGACGTGAAACTGACGTTTCGACACAGTGTCGAGATCCCGAAGCGCAAGTGTTTCGAAACACTGCACCGAAGCATGATCCAAAACACCCAGATCATGTGACTAAAGTGTTTCGAAACACCTGGTCACGTGACTAAAGCAATTCAAAGCATCGATCAATTCAGAAACGTTTCAAGACTTGACGAATCTGCATTTGACTGACAGGCTCAGAAATTATTTCTGTCTCAGATAGCCTAGTGGACTGTACGTGTGCACGTTGTTACTGTGCTTCTAATGACTTTTGGGTTTGAATCTTGACTTGTACAAATACTCAGAAATCATGATTTTATTTTAATCATGTTACTGTTTTATGGGTAGTCTAGATAGGATACAGCTGCGGATACGTCATCAATTTAGCATCATTTTTGTAAAGCCGAAGTCACACTAGAGCTTGCGAAATTCTGTCGTATGGCGCTGCTAAAAAGGGGCGGGATTAAACAAGATGATTAAACATTAAAAAAAGTGAGCGACTGCTCCATGTTTTAAATTTCTGTTCAGAGAGGTCATGTTTTGATCCTGGATTGGTCTCACGCAGTCAAGTGATGCGATTTCGTAGGTCAGAGGTCACCAAGCTTGAACTTTGCACCGCAGCAACCTGCGAAACTCCAACGCATGACCCTGTGTTTCCGGTCTGACGCATTTGCCTGCTTATGAATGGAAGTCTATGGGGAGAAAAGCCCAGTGTGACCATAGCTTAACACTGTAAAACAATAATTAATATTCTTACAGTACTGTGATGGGTTTAGAATTTAGATAGACATTAATAAAATATACAACAAATGGGACATTTTAGAAACAATATAAATAATTATGGTTAACTTCTGGCCACAACTAGGGATGGCTGACGTGAAACTGACGTTTCAACACAGTGTTGAGATCCCGAAGCGCAAGTGTTTCGAAACACTGCACCGAAGCATGGTCCGAAACACCCAGGTCACGTGACTAAAGTGTTTCAAAACACTTGGTCATGTGACTAAAGCGATTCAAAGCATCAATCAGCTGAGAAGCGTTTCGAGACCTGGCGAATGCGCATTTGACTGACAGGGTCTGACAATTCTTCTGTCTGTTATGGCCTAGTGGACCGTACGTGTGCATGTTGTAACTGAACTTCAAATTACTTTTGGGTTCGAATCCCGACTTCTACAAATACTCTGAAATCATGATTTTATGTATTTTAATCATGTTACTGTTTTATGGTGTAGTCTAAATAGGATACAGCTGCTGATACGCCATCAATACAGCATCGTTTTTGTAACACTGTAAAACAATAGTTCATTTTTTACAGTACTCTGATGGTTGGGTTTAGGTTTTGGGTAGACATATATAAAATACAATAAATGGGAAATTTTATGAATAATATAAATAATTCTTGTTAACTTCTGGCCACAACCGTGTCTGATCTAGCAACAACCCTGTTTCATGACCAAAA
>CAIGQZ010027068.1:3938678-3948790 GCA_903798205.1 Danio tinwini | reverse complement strand
TAAATACAGCACTACAACATACAAAAGAGAGAGATCGACTTAGAAAGTCTTAGAAAATAATGATTTGGTCAGCTGTAGTTTAAATTCTGCTGGTTTTCTCTTAGGGCTTTTTTATATGCGTCTCTGTCGCCATCTTGTGGATGAACCATCAACCGTCTTTGCCAACGAGCTGTCTCTCAGAAATTATACATATTTTAAAATAGGCACTATACTTTTAAATAAACTACATAATTGCAATCTAAACAACTACATTCTCACCTAAAAAGCCTCAAAAGTACATAATGTTGCCCAAAAGCAGCAATATTTGTCAAACTGTAGAGTTTCCTCTGCTTGTTGCTGTATATGGGCGGAGTAATAACAAGGCTGAAGGGTGAAGCGGCAGGTCGAGTGCTGTTACTGGCAAAATATCGCATGTCTATCAGCCAATCAGATGATAAATCTGGTTTTGTAAGCAGCAAAATCTCATAATTCAGGTTCCTATCAGATCCTCCACTGACACAGTAGTAAATTAAGGGAATAAAAAAAGTACATTCTCAAATCTAAACTAACAAAATAGGTATGCTACATAATACACAGTGCTGTACAATACATGCAATACATTTAAGCCAGGCTCATTTTTAAAACATACCCTAATATACATTTCTGGAGAGACCAAAATATGTTCCAGGAGATAAATTTTTTAGCAGTTTTTGTTTTTGCGAGTCCACCAGAGTCCGATGTGTACGCTTTTTCAGATGTTAAATTTCTCTCGCGAGTGCCATTCATGCTTGCTGTTTTTACATGAATCCACCAGAGGCCGCTGTAGACTTACTAACTGACCAACTGACTGATCCCCCCACCCTCCCCGTTCCCTAAACCCAAACAAGAGTATTTTAAAAAGCACTGATTGACCCATATTATTTTATAATAAAGAATTAGGCTACTGTAACGGAGGCCAGCTAGTGAAGTGCTGTGCAGGTAAACGTCACTCCTCTGACCTCTAAAGGTGCTCTAGCGACAGACAGCGACAGACACTAGAGGCCATGCTCTTTAGCCTCCTTGGTAGAGCAACCGACTCCCATACGGAATGTTGCCGGATCGATACCAGCTAGGAGCGGGTTGGGTGGCGTAGGTTACACTACCTAAAATAGATTTGCAAGAACAATACAAATATGTAATGTGCATTCAAAAAGGAAAAATTAAAAAGCTATTCAGTTTTTTGGACACGTGAGATGCACTGACCCCTTCATTCATTTATTTGCTTTTCTCAAAAAATGCTACACATAGAGGAAGTGGCCTACATGCACAATGAAGATCAACGAGGTGAAAAGTAAATGTGGTTTCTACATGCCATCAGACACGTATACAAACACATGCTCTATAATGAGCGTTTTTCAGAAACCTGAGGCTCTTGTGTTTCACGAGTGCTGTTCAGGGGAGTTAAAACAACTCCCAGGGAATTAACGGTGGTCCGACAGCACCCTAAAGAGCCACAGACCCACATGAATCTCAATCAGGTCTTCCTTCAAACACAAGCCATCCCAATAAACGATGTCTAATGCACTCGGTCTAAAGCTAATAAACTACAGGGTGGAGTCAGCTGAGGTTTAATAAGGGGAAGAGTTTCTATGGTAATAAACTTGCACATTCTTGAAAGCTAGGTTGATAATTAGTGAGGAATTTCCTAACGTAGCCTTAGTGTTGACAGAGCACAGTAAGTATCGAGTTACATTTGGTTGACGCTTAGACAAAGATCTTTTCCTCTTTTGGGTGTAGGAGGATGTGTTGCATACATGTGATTTTGTACACTGAATCAATCTTTTGCTAAGCACTGGAAGAAAAATTCAATGTTTCAAATATGTTACTGTTAACAAACTTGGTTTTGGCCATTTCCAGGCTGGTTTACAGCCATTTTCAGCATGGTCTTAGCTGGTCAGGCTGGAAGTTAACCAGCTAAAACCAGCTTGACCAGCTATGTCCAGCTTAAACCAGGCTGGTCAAGCTGGTTTTAGCTTTTTTTAAGCTGCTCATTTCCAGCCTGACCAGCTAAGACCAGGCTGGAAATGGCTGGAAACTAGCCTGCAAATGGCCCAAACCAGGCTGGTCGACCAGTTAAAACTAGCCAACCAGCTTAGGCTGGATTAAGCTGTTTTTTTAAGCAGGTCTAGCATGTTACTAGCATTTTTATGGAATGTTTAGCTCCTGACTAGCAAAAGACCATAGAGACTCGGTTTCTATGGATTAATTAGGTCTATTAATGTCTAATACAGTTTTACTATAGGGCTTTACAGTAATCTAGCATACAGTGGCTACAAACTTACACAAACATTTCCAAGAAATTCCATCTTTGAAAGCTTCAGATGTAGAAGTGGTAAACTATATTTTACCTAATCTATAGCCAAGAGGGACAATATTTTCTTCATGACCTGTCACATATGTTAGCTAGGGATATGATCTAGAGGCCACAATGCAGTTGTCCTGAGGCTTTGAGACTGACCCCCCAAAAACAGCACCGTCAGCACCTTCACATAATTGTTTCATTAAGTCCCCAGGCAAATAGCAGGGTCATGCCATTCAGATGCCCTGGAGCTCAGAAAACAGGCTCTCACGTAGAATACTGCCCTTGTTATAACACTAAGCAGAAAGCTAAACCACGTGTTTACTGCTTCTGTGATCAGTGTTTATGCTAACAGGCTTTTCACACTGCATTTAACCTTTAGTTACTGTCTTCGTAAGTGGTTAACAACACTTTATCCCCTTGTTAAATAACATTTCACGCTTGATATTTTGAAAGGAGGCTTGACGCTATGTTGGAATGTTGACCCCAAACATGATAGCAATACGAAGCTATTTTTTTAGGCTAGCTAGGCTAATAGAGCACAAGAGTTTGGTGCCAAAGATAAACTCTATTAATTTCTTTCATTTTCAGACTAACTCAGTGCTTATTTTGTAAATGAATAATTCAAAAACAAAACCAGGAGACAAAAGTTACCGTGACCAACGTCCACCACACAATTTCAGTTTTTCGGAACATGACATCATTAAACAGTGATAGCGCAAAACAGAGCATCACATTTCTAAACGGTCTTCCATTATTTTGTGCCAAATAACATTATAAGTCAGTCATGGATAATAAAAACGTAGCTACAAACATAAATCATATGAACAATCACTATTCACTTCACTTCACTGTTATGTGTGAAGTGAAAAAAAATAAAATAAATGACTCACTTAGTCTAGAGCCCACAGTTATCTCTTCTGTCATTATTTTTGGCTGACTTGAGATCACTTTGCATCTGTCTCCCACTATCCAGATCCATTCGCGCAGTTTCATCTTCTGAAGATCTCTTTGATCAAGTTCATTATCAGATTTACTCGTAGTTTTAAAAAATGAAAATATGCGTGACTACCACTTTGCCATTTTGAAAAGACAAATATTATTTAGGTAAGCCACTATGCCATTGTTTATTTTCACGTGCGTGAGCATAAGAAAGATGATTGGCTGAAAATATGACTACAGTCATGTGTGTGCGTGCACACACAATCCACACAGCCTTCACTTGCGTTCATTCACATTCTCTCTCTCTCTCAGGACTAACAGTGATCAACTAACAGTGAACGTGGCGCTGATCAACAGCAGTATTAGTTAAAAGACGTTAAAAGCAAATAAAATATATTAAAACTAGCGTTTTTAAAGCTGTTCGAATGTTTATAAGCATCAAGCTGGCGACCGGACGTTCTTATCATCTTCCTGATTCAGGTAATTTTGATTCTAAGAAAAAGGTCTATAGGTGAATTAAATAAACTAAAATTGGCCGTACTGTATGAGTGTGTGTGTGTGAATGCAAGAGTGTATGGGTGTTTTCCAGTACTAATTTGCAGCTGGAAGGGCATCTGCTACAAAAGCATATGCTGGAATAGTTGACGGTTCATTCCACTGTGGCAACCCCTGATAAATAAAGGACTAACCTGAAGGAAAATAATGAATTTTATTTATCATTTGCACTGCAAAATACAGAAACAGAGCACAAATAGCACAGACCACAACACAAATGTGGAACAAAATGTAACTCCACAGAGCTACATAAATAAACACAATCATAAATCTAAACACAAAACTGGACATAAAACTGATTTTACACAGATTTTAAGCCGATACATAAATAGCAAACTGGAGCAAAAATCTAACTACTACTAACTCTACATATACTAAAAATTGTTAACTATACACCTAACCTTATACAGACTATACAAGTACTTTTGCATAATACAAGACAACATCGTGGAAGATAGTATGCAGTCCAACATGTAGTCCAAAATGATTGTGTAGTACATTCACAAGTAAACATTGTTTTCCTCATTGAGTCCTAGATGGAGTTAAAGTAAAGTGCTTGGTGCATATGGAGAGTAAAGGAAATAAAGGTATGAGAGCTGTCACTGACATTTGTACTTAGAGGGGTCCATATTGTTACCTCAAAAGTATATATTAGTACCTAACATTTTTAAGAGGTACACGCTTGTACTTTTAAGGTACTAATATGTACCCTTGAGGTAATAATATGGACCTTTTTGAAAAGGTAGCATCCCAGTGACAGCTGTCATACCCAGTGTTGTGCAAGTTGCTTCCAAACTGTAATACATTACAGATTACTTGTTACTGTTATTTAAAAGTAATCCCTTACATTACAACATTACTGTCTCAAAATTGTAATGTTACATTACTGTTATATTATTTTTTAGTTACTTTCACCAAAATAACTACAGAATTAGAACTTAACATTCTAAAACGACCAAATGTACTGCAGAGCATTTTACATCCAATAAATAGGTGCCTTTTAAGGGATGTGTGGCAACCCTATCTATTTATCACAACCCTATTTATTTATCACTAAGATATGATTGACTTGGATTTAAGTTGCTTTGATTTAAATGTGAAAATTGCAAAAATAGCTTAAATGTAGCTTTTGCCAAGTAGCTTAGCTTGCTACATTCCCCAAAAGGAAGCTTTTAGTGTACTTAAGCTACATTTTAAGTAGAGTAGCTAATAGCACAGCACTGCTCTTACCTTTATTTCTGAGAGTGTACAGTGTTTTTTCCATTGTGATCTGTGATAGTTGCAGTGCATTTCTCATTAGTTAATTTGTTTCTCATTAGTGTCATTCATTCATTCATTTTCTTTTCGGCTTAGTCCCTTTATTATTTTGGGGTCGCCACAGCGGAATGAACCACCAACTTATCCAGCACGTTTTTACGCAGTAGATGCCCTTCCAGCCGCAACCCATCTCTAGGAAACATCCACACACACACACTACGGACAATTTAGCCTACCCAATTCACCTGTACCGCATGTCTTTGGACTGTGGGGGAAACCAGAGGAAACCCACGCGAACACAAGGAGAACATGCATACTCCACACAGAAATGTCAACTGACCTAGCCGTGGCTTGAACTAGCGACCTTCTTGCTGTGAGGCGACAGCACTACCTACTTCGCCACTGCGTCGCCCCCTCATTAGTCTCATTAGTGAATTTCATAAACAGTAACGTATTATACCAAAAAATATTTAAAAAAATCTAGCTTGTTAAATCATGTGTTATTTTTTATTATTATTTATTTACATAGTGTGAATTAGGCTCATTTTAATGGCATTCTAACAGATCTTGTCATAAAGTTAATGCTTTGGCACAAGATGATTTTTTTGCTAAATGAGTGACATTGTACGGACAGTTGACATAATCCATAATGACACTTCATCCAGTCCAGTCCAGTTCAGTGTCCACTAACTGTCCATTACCAGATTAGATGTTTTTGATGAAACTGGATGCAGAGATTAAGGCCCCGTTTACACTAGTACGTTTTAGTTTTACACTAGCGTTTCACCCAGCGTTTCTGAACAGCTCTCCGTCTAAACTAAAACGGTGAAGACGCACATCACGTGACCACACACACACTCTCTGGCATGTGCTGCAGCGTGCTTTGAGCACACCCATATGAGAGTTGTGCACGTCAGACTGTTTATCACGGATCTCCCGCTGGATCTAATCTCACTATATTTGTTAAACGTGATATTTAATTCATCTTGTTGTCTATATCTAACGACATATTCCCTGTCTTTGGTCTTTTGAATCTATTACTTGTTCTCAGGTAACATGTTTTGGCTGAGCGCAGATAAGTTAGGTTAATATCTTAATTAATGTAACCGCGGACACCAATTCTGACTGATTGCTTGCCTTTATTTTCTCTATTGTATAAACTTATTGTACGTTATACTTTTATATTGGCCTTTATTATTTATTAAAACTGATACTCAATGAAATAGAGGGTATGTTTCGTATTTTCTATGAAAATGAAAGGAGGCATAGGCTCCGTTTTGTTATAAATATGCATGAAGATGATGCTCATATTATGCAGCTACACGACGCCTCAACATTTTTTGATGTCTGTTAAGTTGCTAATATCAAAATAAAAATAGGCAGTTCCTTATGTCATGTTTTCATTTTATTGTTAAGAAAGTGAAACAGCATAGCCAGACGATGTGAATGACTTTTTAAAGTACCATGTACACACTCGGGAGTTTGTTTTCCATATCAAACTTGCGAAGTCTGAATATACAAGGAGAGGATGCAGGACTGTCACTGAACTGTGTGAAGGCTACTTAATATTGAGGAAAAGCCCCAATCAGATAGGCAAATGTCTGCAGCCCCACCTCTGTTTTCAGATGTCTCCGTTTTCCCCCATCTACACTGAGACGGAGCAGCAGCGTTTTAGAATGAAAACAGCCACTCCAGCATTTCCAGCCACTCCAGGGGCTCGAAAACTCTGGCGTAGTGTGGACGGATGGCGTAACCGTAGCAAAACTTAAGCGTTTTAAAACTGAAACGTATTAGTGTAAACGGGGCCTAACCTACTGCAAACACCTCTTTAACACTACTTACAAGCTTAGCAGCTGTCAAGCAAATAAATATCTAAAGAAAAATGTGAGGCTTTGAACAGAGTCCAGGCCAGATTTTCTGTGGTTTTTGAAGGCATTTTTACGAGCTAATATTTGGAGGGCCTTCTTTCCCAAGCAAGGAGATGAGTGAGTCAGAGTTTGTTGATCTCTGACTGATTTATACGATGAAAAGCATCATGGTCCCCAATGTTTGATTGACAGATCAGCACTCGCTTTATTGATGTCTGCTTTCGCGGCGCATACCCACAATAAACTGAATTCTGTGGTTGTTTCATCATTGGCATGCACACATGGGTTCATTTAACATTTGTGAATCTCACATTTGTTGCATAAAGGTAACCTTTTCTTTGACCTTATGAGACACATAATGCCTCGTAGCTCTGAATAACAGCTGTTGAATATGAATGTGTGATAAATATGTGTATTGAGATCCATTAATTAATGACGAATAGACCCTTGGACAGTGACACTAGCGCAAGCTTGGCTGTGAATGTAGTTTGATGGACGATGACATCATGACGCAGCAATGGTTTATCTCATAAATGTTTTGAAGGTTGTGCTTTTGCTGCTAGGTAACTCTCACTGCAAACACGGAATGCGTATAGTCAGAGTTATTTGTACTTGAACTAACCCTTGTGAGGAACATTTTAATAATCCGAAAAATCTTTTACCACCATAAAAGAAGTGCCTTGTGCTTTATTGGATATATATTTATTACAGTGCTGTGCAGAATTGTTTTTAAGCTGAAAAAAAAACACATTTAGCTTAATTTAAAAAGCTTAAAAAAGGTTTAATTATGCAGGCTGTAAGTGTAATAATATAATTTAATATTCATTCATTCATTTTTCTCGGCTTAGTCCCTTTAATAATCTGGGGTCGCCAGAGCGGAATGAACCACCAACTTATCCAGCACACGTTTCTATGGCGGCAAATCAATGGCAATATTAATCGAGCGCAGCGGTGATGTTTACGTGCGAGGAGAAGTGAACCGCGAGCAGATTACAGGCCTACACGTGAGGAAACTACAGCTCGCGCGCGCTGAACTGATCCACTGATCCACCGCGAGGAAGCGGGAAGACATCATCATCTGTGCGCACGATGTACGCTCGCGCGAGCGAGGTCATGCCTACAGCGCGCGCGCGATCACTTCTCTCCGCTCGCTCGCTGGATCTTCTCTCTGCTCGCGCAAAACTTTTGGGATTTTATCAGTCCTGGGGCGGGACTCGCCGTACTTGTTTTCTCTAACGCTATTGGTTGCTTTCCCTTTCCGGAAGTTAGCCGGGATTGGAGAGGGGCTAATAAATCTGACCTCAACTGTAGGTGGCATGGTGGCGCAGTGGGTAGAGCTGTCAACTTACAGCAAAAAGGTCGCTAGTTCAAATCTCAGGGTCAGTTGGCATTACTGTGTGGAGTTTGCATGTTCTCCCTGTGTTTGCGTGGTTTGCGTGGATTTGCCCGACAAGTCCAAAGACATGCGCTATAAATGAATTGGGAAACTAAATTGTTCATAGTGTATGTGTGTGAATGAGAGTATATGGGTGTTTCCCAGTGATGGATTGCAGCTGGAAGGGCATACACTGCGTAAAAACATATGCTGGATAAGTTAGTGGTTCATTCTGTTGTGGCAACCCCTAATTAATAAGAGACTAAGCCGAAAAGGAAATGAATGAATATAATGTAAAGGTGACGCAGTGGCGCAGTAGGTAGTGCTGTCGCCTCACAGCAAGAAGGTCGCTGGTTCGAGCCTTGCCTGGGTCAGTTGGCATTTCTGTGTGGAGTTTGCATGGTCTCCCTATGTTCGTGTGGGTTTCCTCCGGGTGCTCCGATTTCCCCCACAGTCCAAAGACATGCGGTACAGGTGAGTTGAGTTGGCTAAATTGTCTGTAGTGTATGAGTGTGAGTGAGTGTGTATGAATGTTTCCCAGAGATGGGTTGCAGCTGGAAGGGCATCCGCTCAGCAAAACATATGCTGAAAAAGTTGGCGGTTCATTCCGCTGTGGCGACCCTGGATTATTAAAGGGACTAAGCCGAAAAGAAAATGAATGAATAAATAATATAAAACCTGCTTATTAATTCTGCATGTGAATAGTACATGCATTTTTTGCGACAAGATCCACACACGCGGCTGTCAGTAAAGGACCAAGCACACACACACACACACACACACACACACACACACACAAATACATTGCGAAATGCGGAAGTTTTTTTTCTTTCCATTCGGCGTGCGTTATTAATTTCATAACACTCTTACCAGTCATTACTTCTTATTTGCGTCTAATACTCCAGTTTGTCATGGGGACATAAATGAAATGTTCATAATTGAATGTGAAACTGCTAAACTGCAGTTAAAGTCACCAAAAATTACAGGAAACTCTTACATGAAAGCACTTCACGTAAACACCTTCATTATATTATTGTCTATTAAGGCAAATAATTAGATTACAGATGTCCATGTAAGCGTAGTCAGTAGTGTAGTCAGTAGGCATCCTGCTGATTTGATTTTTGCTTTTGTAACTTGAAATATTAGGTCATTCTTTCCTTTTTCTGTATTATGCAAAGAGGTACACAGATTACATTGAATCACATACAAATGGAGAAAGAAAAAGAAACAAAGAACAGAGATGAAAAAACTAAACATACAAAACAGATAGATACAGGCAGGTGTGTGTGTGCGCGCATACAGTACGTGTGTGTGCATGTAAAGGTACTGGGTGGACTGGTTAAAGTACATAAATAATAATATATATATATACCATTTATAAAAATAGACCATTAACCACACCCGGCCAATAATATAGATATAAATAAAACATTGATAGAACAAAACCAATTAATGATAGGTAGGCCCACACGGAATCTGAGCACACAGAATTCCGCAAATTTTAAGCCCTTCATTAATTCTGTTTATTTACTTTGAGTAAATGTGTGTAAATCAGAATTTATTCAGTTTTTAAATTACACATATTTCACATATTAAGGTTTTAGTTATGAGACTCCCAAAATAATTCTGCAGAAATCTGCAGATTTTTACCAAAATTCTCCGCAGAAATAGCAAAAAACATCCACAGATTTCGTCTGGCCCTAGTGATAGGGAATGACAACAATGATAGTAATGTAATGATAATAATAATAATAATAATAATAATAATAATAATAATAATAATAATAATAATAATAAT
>CAIGQZ010027068.1:3878480-3908185 GCA_903798205.1 Danio tinwini | reverse complement strand
CATAAAGATGCCATACAGGGCCCATAAAGCTGCTGGGTCTGATTTCCACTGAGCTCTGGTGCCTTTAGGAAGTTATTAAGCAGAGATACACAAAGAGGGCATGGTCCAATTTAACACTGATGTCATGCGAAGCAGTGGCTGATGTCATTTTAATAGAAATTCATGTAAATATGAAGCTTTGCTTAATAAGAAAGTGTCTGAGTTCTGAACATTTTCAGGAAAGGAAACTCATAAATGCTTTAAGCCTTTAGAAATTGACTTAATATCATAATTTGGGGTGCCAAAACTGTAAAAGTCACTAATTTGTTTATCAAACACATGCTTTAATGTCAAATCTGTTTACACACCTGCCTTTTAAAGCATAATAATGGGGTAAAAAGCATAATAATGGAATAAGGTGTGCCTCTTAATACAAATGTAAACTTTAACAGCAAAGTTACTAAGATTACAACATTTTGTCAGAACAAAAAACAAGACTTGTCTTAAATTAGGATTTGCATTGAAGGTGAGACACTGCAAGCACAAAAGTTACAAAGTAGAGGGGCTTTCTATAACATGTGGTGCCCCATGCACCTTGTGTAGTTCAAAATTGGGCAGAGCAATACTTCATCAAACCACTCAGTGTGTGTATTGGTGCATTATCATCCTCTTACACGGCACCACCTGCAGGATAAAATATTAGAACCATTTGGTGCACATGGTCCTCCAGAATGGTTTGGTAGTCCTTGGCAATGATGCACTCATCTAGCACAAGTATTGGGCCAAGGGAATGCCATGATATTACAGTCCAAACTATCACTGAATCACCCCCATGCTTCACTCTGAGCATGGTGCGCTTCTTTGGGGCTTCTCCACACCATAACTCTCCCGAATGTGAGAAAGACTGTAAAGGTGGACTCATCAGAGAACAAGACATGATTCACATTATCCACAGTTTAAGATTTTCACTACTGGCACCATTGAAAATTAAGTTTGACATGCGTGCGAGTGACCATAGGTTTGACTATAACAGCACGGCCATGTGTATTGACCCTGTAGAGCTCCGGATGGACAGATTTGGTGGAAACAGGAGAGTCAAGGTCTACTTTTAATTCTGCTGTGAGTTAGGCAGCTGTGGATTTATGTGTTTTGGATACAATCCGGGTTGGCATTCGCACATCCCTTTCAGACAGCTTCCTCTTATGTCCACAGTTACTCCTATTGGATGTGGTTTGTTCTACTTGGTAGTATGCTGATATTACCCTGGATACCGTGGCTCTTCATACATGACAAAGACTTGTGTGCGTTGCAATATTTTAAGCAAAACTGTGCTAATACTCTGCTAATTAAACCGTCACACTCTGCTCTGAAGCTGTGGTCACACTGCACTTTTCTCCCAATAGACTTCCATTTATACGCACACGAATGCGTCAGGCGGGAAACGCAAGGTCCTGCAGCAAGTTTCGCACTTCGCTGCATTGGAAAGTTCAAGCTTGGTGAACTCTGACTTGCGAAATCGCATCATATGATTGCGTAAGACCAATTGAGGATCAAAACATGACCTGCGAAAGGGGGTGGGATTAAACAAGATTAGACATTTAAAACATTTAGGATATTTTCTGTTCAGAGAGGTCATGTTTTGATCCTCGATTGGTCTCACGCAGTCAAGTGATGCAATTTCGCATGTCAGAGTTCACCAAGCTTGAACTTTGCACAGCAGTGAACTGCAAAAACTTGACGCATGACTAGGCCCACACGGAATCTACGGAGATTTTTAGCCCATCATTAATTCTGTTTATTTACTTACAGTTAACTATTTAATAACTAAATAACTATTAACTATTTAACATTAAATAAAAGTTAAAAAGATATTATTCTTTATTTCACATTTTAAGGTTTTAGTTATGATACTCCTAAAATAATTCTGCAGAAATCCGCAGATTTTTACCAAAATTCTCTGCAGAAATAGCAAAAAACTTCCGCAGATTCCGTCTGGCCCTACGCATGACCTTGCGTTTCCGGTCTGACGCATTCACATGCTTATGAATGGAAGTCTATGGGGAGAAATGTCCAGTGTGAACGCAGCTTAACTGGTGGAATGTGCAATTAATGAAGATTGGCCACCAGACTGGTCAAATTTAGCCATGAAACCTCAAACACTGAATTGGCCAGTGTTTCAGTTTCATTGTCCAACCCTATACATATACATATCAGAATTTTTATGAGAATTCTTAAAAATAAATTAAAGCATTTATTCAGCAAGGAGAATCAAGCTAATAAAAAGAACAATAGCGACCTTTACATTGTTACAAACACAGCTGTGTTTGGACAATGGAACCATCAAACAAGTCATGAGATTTACATGTGACTGACATGTGTTTTCAAGCTTTTAAGACAAGAAGTCACAACTGAACTTTCTCTGCATTCTCCCGATTCACTGTTTATCATAACACATCTTGACACTGTGTGAGTTTTGTTGTGCAAAACAATTAATAATGAATGACTACATAATTTTGTAGTAAACACTACAGTGTTGGATCAGGATGTGACAGCCAAAATAACAGATAGAGATCTTTGACCCCACTAGAACCAAGGTTAAGGGTAGTCATGTCAAAATCCAGTACATCCTGCTGCAAACTCTTGAAAAACAGGCAATCTGAGGTTATGCACACACACATTACTTTCAATACACGCAAGCAGAGTATAAAGTGTCTAGAGTTACATAATGTCTTCAGCAAATCCTAATGAAAAAAAAGTTCACTTATAGGTTACCGTACTTATAGGGTACTGAATCCCCGCTTGTAGAGTACTTCAAATCGTCAAAAAGTTGTTAATATTAATAAAATAAAAATGCAGACATTATTAAGTTTAACACACTTCATTTTAAAATAGAGAACTTTGTAATGTTATCTGTAAAATAACAAAAATATAGCAGTTCATTAGACAGTATTATTTTACTGTAACAGAGCTATATTTAAATTCAAAAGTGTAAAACACCTATAAATCACAAAATACAATAAATTGTTAATTAACAGAAGTTTTTGCAGTGTAGAGTACTTCATGTCAAATATTACAATAAAGGTTTGCATATTTTAAGTGTACAAGCTACATCCTTAAGAAAAAAAAACAAGGTTATGAATTATTTAACACTGTATTCATAATGACTTATTCATCATTTGATTAATGTAACATGACCAAAATACAGGAAGCTATTTTGCTATCATGGCGTTATTGTATTTTGTTATATTGTGTTGTATATAGCGATGTTGTCAAAGATTTGAAAGGTGCTTTTTTATGTTAACGATTCTGATCATACAGTTCCTTGATTTTTGTATATTTTAATATGATAAATTAACTCACCTCTCAGATCTCCAACAACATTGCTGACTAAACAGGTTCCCCAACACATTTTCCTTGTTGTCTGCATTATTTGAAGTGCATTTTTGTATGTGTATGTGTTGTGAGAATTTGTGTGTGGTGTTAAAATGATGATGGCATTTTCTCAATTTGTTAGTGTTTTTTAGTATGTGTTTTCTTAACATGCAGTGCACTTGAGCTCTCTTGGCCACCAAGAAAAACTCTACGTTTTTACTACGATACATCATTGCTGTGTAAATATACCCTTATAGTTATCGCTCTTGGTGTGCTTTTGAGTCATAACATGCTCTTTTTTTCTTTTATTCGTTGCAGTAATAAACATTACATAGATCTGAAACACAATCGGTCAAGTGTTATATAAAGGAAAAACACATCTTGTGTGGGCCAATCATTCCCTTAATCTAATCTAACTAGGGACCCAAATATGTACAGTTCTCCTTTAAACTCAAGCTGATATGTTTTATTTCCCAACATTATCAGCATTTCTCTCTCCTCCTGTTTCTAAAGTACAGAAAGCCCCGAGACGAACAGCCAGTAACGTCTGTCGAGTGTTTTGAGCAGGTTCCTCCACAGTCAGGACAGTCAAAACAGCAGCTTGACCAACACAAACAGATCAATCCTGATGATGTCATGCGAACACGATACTGACTCCAATTATTAAAACAAGCACCTCTTAATACAAATCCTGATAGTAAGTATTAAATAACTGCTATTTTTATTGCCCTTAACTGAATTTAAGCATAGAATACAGGGTTATTCACTTTCGGTCACCTTTAATAATTTGCTGAATATGGCCTGGGGGCTCTTTAAAGAGACCTTTGGCTCTTCTTAATGCTCTTACAGGCTAAAGTCAATATACTCTTGTATTCTCAAGATTTCAAATGTTGTGCAACGTGTGTCTACACTCTGGACTGAGTTTAGGGTCAGATGTTCAGTGCATGTTTACAAATGCATTTTAGAAAAAGGAAACTGCATAAAAAAAAAGATTGGCCATTTACACAATGCGCTGTTTCTTCCACTATAAAAAATTTGTACGTTATTTTATAAAATGTAATTAAAAATAAATCACTTTAAGAATAGTTAATGCTATTCATAAATAGCCTACCCTGTACTTTAAAATGTAGTTCATGGAAATCAGTTTATAGAACATCTAAAATGATGTGGTATATTATTAGCTGAGCAAAAAGAAAAAAAATAATAATGAAAAAGTGTCATTCTAATTAAATGCTAATTGTATTTACTTATAAATATATTATTACTAACAATTACTTGTATCCATTTTCCTAAACTGGAATTAAAAAAGACTATTAACTATTAAAATTACTTACAATTTAATGCTTGTTTTTTTTCTCCTTTTTTTCCTCATTTCTGATATTGTATATCATTGTATTTTGTAATTACTTTAATTAAAGAAGTTGAAAAGAGTAACATGGAAGTTCTTACATGTATTGCAAAATCTGCACTGAATTAGTTTTGACTTTAAATGTTAATTTTCAAATAAAATATTTCATTTTTATCTCCTGACAGGTTTTACGAAAAACTCCAGAATCTGGTACAAAATATGTTATTCAAGAGTCATTTGAAATTACTATTCTTATTAAAAAGGTGTTTTTAAAATCACATTTTATTTATTTACTGCTAATTCTGTATTGAAGCCATTTCTTTTTCTCTTTAAATGTTAATTATATTACATTGTATATATTATATTTGTTGTCTTGTGCTGAGAAAAACAATAAAGAAGAACATTGTGGCGAGGGGGCGTGGCCGAGAGCCGTGGGAGCGAAACGAGGCCCGCCACAGATGAGATACACCTGTGGCGCGCACCTGCCTTCAATCCCACGGAAGGAGCTCTGGACTATAAGAGGAGGAACGATGGCAGAGGACAGAGAGAGAGGACCGGGCCCGGACATGTTTTACTTTTGCTTTCAGTTTGACGCAGTCTCCGTGAGGAGCTGCCGTCTGTTTGTTTTGATTTAGACGGCAGTCTCCGTGAGGAGCTGCCGTCCCTTTTATTAATAAATATTTATTTAAAACCGCGTCGGTTCTCCGCCTCCTTCTTCCCGGCGGCCAGGTGGCCGTAACTTTATTACAAACATATTATGCCCGTCCTAAAGTTATTGCCTTAATAAGCCTTACTTTTGTGAGGGGAAAAACACGCAAGTCGTGAGGTTACCATTATTATGTAATTTAGATTTGTGAAAGTTGTTGACGTCTTTGTAAAATTTCGAAATTCTGAACTGTTGAACTTGTAAAAGTGGATTTTTTAATGGCTCTGATTTGTCATCTTGTTGGTAATACAAACATGTTGGGATATTTTACATTGACCATGCATGCAAACTCCTCTGACTGTTAGTAAAAGTTATAAGACTTTCAGATTACGATGGATGTATGGATGGATGTATTTACTGTATATGTGCAGCTGAAGTCAAAAAAGTATTATTTTTCTTTTTTAAATATTTCCCAAATGATTGTTAACAGAGCAAGGAATTTTTCACAGTATTTCCTGTAATATTTTTTGATCTGGAGAAAGTCTTATTTGTTTAATTTCGGCTATAATAAAAGCAGTTTTTAGGGGTTTTCAAAAATATTTTAAGGTCAATATTATTAGCCCCCTTAAGCTTTTTTTCTTTGATTGTCTACAGAACAAATCATGGTTATACAATGATTTGCTCTAACTTGCATAGTTAACCTAAGTAACCTACTTAAGCCTTACATTTGCAAAATAATAAAAATAATAATACTAAATAATAATAATAATCAATTATTAGAAATTAGTTATTAAAACTATTATGTTTATAAATATGTTGAAAAAATATTTGCTTCGTTAAACAGAAATTATGTAAAAAAAATACACAGGGGGTTAATAAAACTGACTTGAACTATATGTATATAGTTCCAGCGTAGGAGCGTAAGGCACTGCAGCGGGTGGTAAAAAATGCCCAAGGCATCACAGGGACCACACTGCCAGCCATAGAGGACATCCAGAGGAAACACTGTCTGTGCCGAGCACGCAGTATTCTTAAAGATTCCTCTCACCCTGCTCACAGACTGTTTTCTCTCCTGCCTTCTGGCAGGCGCTTCAGGCTCCCCCGGACAATAACCAGCAGACTAAAGAACAGCTTCTTCCCCAGAGCTGTCTCCCTTTTGAACTCTGCCCCCCCACTGACTTTTTGCCCCCCTAAATACACACCCCACTCTCCTCATAACTCAGACTCCTCATAATCACTGCACTACTTATCATTTGCACATTTAAAAATTGCACATATTCATTGCACTGATTCACTTATTTGAACTGTACATACCCACTGCACATTTGTAATTATGTACACACCCACTGTACATATACATTTGTAATTATGTTTATCTATCTGCACACTTCTGATTATTAATAGCAACCTGTACATTTCATCTATTGTAAATCTCTGTTCATAGCTAACACAACCTGTATATAATGTTCATAGTACATCCATTTGTAAATATCACCATAGTTTTTCTATAACTGCACTTTATAACTTATACCTGTATCCTGCACTTGCTGCTATTGCACTCCTGGTTAGACCTAAACTGCATTTCGTTTCCTTGTACATGTGTAATGACAATAAAGTTGAATCTAATCTAATCTAATGTATGTTTGTATTTATATTGACTTATTAATTAATAGTTATGTTTAGACATTTATTTATTGAAAGGCTCAGTATGTAGAATTGCAGTCCAAATTCTAAATATTGTACAGGGTTTTTTTTTTACCGCTGACAACTGGACACACATGCAGGTTGCCAGATTGCCTACACAAATAGGACCAATCATGCCTGATGCTCAGCTTTATACTCTGAGCTGCTCAGGAACACATTACGTGTAATATTTTTATTAATAAAAACAGACATTCTGACAGAAAACACACATTTTTGATGGACATTAAATCGTCACCTCGAAATTATAAGGTTCTATCTGCATTCTGAGTGATTTTGAGATATTGAGCTTCAAAGTTTTTGCATTCCATAGCAAACAGTGTGTGTAGCACTTGCTTTTTTTAATAAAAAGTCTTAAAATGTAAACAACTTATATGAAAAAAACAATGTAAATAAGTTGTCATTTAATAAGAATATGTCAATAACTCAATTGTGGCAAAAATGTCAGATATAATCTTATAATTCTAACGGTGATGAAATGTTTTAACACTGATTTTCAGATAAAGAAGTATATTCACTTGGCATGTTTCTTATCAACAAAGTTATTCTGGTGTTTCTATGCTTTAGAAGAGTCAAAAACTAACATACAGCACCTTTAAAAACCAGATCATGATAACGCAATGTTGATGATTTAGATATTTCCGTTGCATGTGATAATTTTAGCTCATTATAACACTCAGCAAACGTCTCTCAGCAGTCTATCTCAATCATATATCAGTTTCACTTGGCGCCCTTAAGCTGGCATTTCGATGGTTCATCTCTTTGATTCTTGTGCCAGTGGTTTCAGGTCTCGTCTCATTCCCCATGTGACATTTCATGCCCCACACTGAGAAATGTGCTGTATGTTCAAATGCCTTGTAACTTGTTTCTGTGGCTTTTCTCAAAGTGTTTTGCAAACATATTTGTGGAAAGGCTTCTTTCGCCTCAAATTCATCCAGACATTGCATGACCTTTCTGCAAGCATTCAGAACGCTGCTCGTAAAAACTTTAATTGCATGTGATTTTCGTTGTAGAGCCCTGATGTTTTTTTTCCTGGAAATTTGTTAAGTGTTTCAGAGAATTTGGGTCTGTAAGGATTTCATGTTTTTTTTTTGCAAGTTCATTGTTAACATTGTGGTAAATTGAAGAGGAGATGTAAATGTTAGTAATCCACTGTCAGTTTGAGTATGTAGTACATCAGGCTAAACAATACAGCAATACCACAGTTTACATTACAAAAGAATTGCATTAAGAGCAGTTTTAAAAAGTCTGGAGTTGTAAATATTTGTGTTTGTTTACAGGCTTTAACTATACTGTACAGCAGTGGTTCAGCTGGAGGGTCATAAACCAAAATGGCCACCACAGTGGCTTGAAAACGAAAGCCGGGGTCACACTGGGTTTTTTCCCCATAGACTTCCATTCATACGCACGCGAATGCGTCAGACTGGAAACACAGGTTCATGCGTCGGAGTTTCGCAGGTTGCTACTGTGCAAAGTTCAAGCTTGGTTAACTCTGACCTGCGAAATTGCATTCCTTGACTGCGTGAGACCAATCCAGGATCAAAACATGACCTCTCTGAACAGAAATTTAAAACATGGAGCAATCGCTCGCTATTTTAAATGTCTAATCATCAAGGTCTTGGCAGACTAAATCAATGATAAATGCAAGTGGTAGAATGCAACTTGTCGCAAATTTTTTTTAGAAATAAAAAGGTGCAAAGAACTGCTAGTTATTACATTTTATAAGGGAAAGTATTTAGTAGTTAAAAGGGCTAATTCACACACACACACACACACACACACAAAATCCTTATCGTTTGTTAATTACTTCACACTAAATTAAGCAAATGCAGAGATGGCTTAATTTATATTGCATTATATCATTATATATAAAATATTACAACCACAGTTATGGTTATTGTTAAATAAAATTGAGACTTTTTTTTGGGGGGGGGGGGTGAACTTTTTGAAAAAACATAATTGTAATAATAGTAGTAGTAGTAGTAGTAGTAGTAGTAACTTTATTGTCCTTGACAGGAAATTTGTTATGGGCATCACCATATTACTGCAGACATTCCATAAAAACAGGCAGTAAAACAATACAAAAATACAGCAGTTACAGAATTTATAAGGCTAATTAAGATAGACTCTTGTTAAATAAACCCACTGAAACAGGTACAAAAAATTTCTTATAACAGTTCAACCTACACTTTGGGACTTTTATCTACTACCAGAGGGACGTAGTTCATAATGTGGAAACAAAAAATGATTTGGATCGTTCACAATCGTTTCCACCTGGTTGAGGACACAATTCTTATATAAAACTTGAGGATTAAAATATTCATCGTGCCCAACTATTTTAATGAAATTAATTTAGCAATTAGTATTGGAATGAAACAAGAAACAAAGGCGCTGAAACTAGTACTGGACACCTGAGGTACATTTATTTCTGTACTTCAATATGTAACCCTAGCACGTACAGCTTCCATGTGTTTTTATTATTCTTTCCCATGGTAAAAACATGGTTTCAGTACAGGATTGTTTTCTAGATAGTCATTAGATAATGAACAATCTTTAAAAAGATGGCTTTTAAAAAATAGCACATGCACCCTTTTTATTTTAATAAATTCATATTGGCTGTCAATGTTTTGTTTATTATCAGCTAAAAACTAAACCACAAAAGAACTCTATGGGCTTTATTTTAACGATCTAGGTGCAAAGTCTAAAGCGCATGTTGCAAATGCATTAGGGAAATGTGTGTCCACTTTTGTTTTTTTAAGGATGGAAAAATACGCTCTGCACCACGAAACATGGTCTAACAGTTTTGCGCTTATTGTTATGGGTGTTCTGAGTATAACATGCATTAAACCAATGAGAGTCTCATCTCACATTCCATTTAAGAGTCAGTTGTGTCACGCCATGGTGTATTTGCTATTTACATGGCAGACTTTGTAAGTAGAAAAACTGAACGCTTCACTAGTAAGAAAACAGTTAAACAGACCATCTGCCACATGAGGATCAAGAACAAGCCTCCTCCATTCAGCCTCTTTACTTTACTTTTACTCTTTACTTTACTCCTTTACTTTTGTGGTTAAGGAAACGATGTTGTACGCACTCCACTGAACACATCCATTAGCCTACATATTTAATTTAGTTTGTTAAGCGCTAGGATTTGTTTCAAAACTATTTCTAAATTCAGTTCTAATTTCCAGCAAATTTATAAATGAACAATTATAATGTAGAGTGGTCAAAAAACT
Organism: Danio tinwini; assembly: GCA_903798205.1. Taxonomy (NCBI): domain Eukaryota; kingdom Metazoa; phylum Chordata; class Actinopteri; order Cypriniformes; family Danionidae; genus Danio; species Danio tinwini. The sequence goes on along the minus strand of CAIGQZ010027068.1, from coordinate 3,897,903 downwards.
GAGTTATATCCAAACACACATCCTATTCTTATGCCCCATATGGTCCAAAACCCAACAGTTGGACACATCTAAACTTGTTTTTATTAAAACATAAATATGCATATTATAAACAATACTGATAATAATAATAACATTATACAAATGTAAATTGTCATGAATAAACTGAAAAAAGTCCCCCGAGATGAGGCATGAAGGTTGTGGTTTTCATATTTATGTAGAAAATAATGTTTGTAACAATTTCATCCTTTATTTTTTTTTCTTGTGTAAAGATATTTGTGTATTGCTGTACATCCTGTGTGTATTAAGCAATGTGTATGCGTTTAGACTTATGCGTTTAGGCATAACTAACGCACTCTGCACTGGACATCAGACCAGCTTTTAGTTGGTCAAAAGCACAGTCTATTTCAGCTTGTCAAAATAGCAACACTCCAACAATGTGCCTTAACACACCTCCTTTCTAGGCCGGCACACCCACGAGTTCACAAAGTGGCAAAAATAGATTTGCTATTTAAACAACATGGTGCAAAACATGAAAATTAGGGTTGTGCTGGTTTCAAATTAGCAACAAAGCACACAAAACACGTCTTGCTCCTTATTGCGCTAAGTGTATGATAGGGCCCTATATCTTTATCGTTATAGTTATGCTTTTTGTGAATGGGTCTTTAATGGTAATGGTGGGAAATGGAAACACATTTTTAGAATAAACTTTGACGTTAAAGGGCACCTATGGTGAAAAATCTACTTTTCAAGCTGTTTGGACAGACATATGTGTATGTATGGTGTATAGACCATCATATTGGGGTGATATAAACACACTCAGTGCTTCTTTTTCAATTTAACAACATAAAAACGGTGGACTAATTGGAGCGGTTTTGAGACCGACCGCAACTTGACGTAGAAGTGCGGTCCCCCCGCCCACCGAATTGATGAAACTTTACAGACACATTCTGGAGACACAAAAGACTTATATTAAATCTGGAAAAAGTGGTAACCTAGGTGCCCTTTAAGCAACCATAGCCCACGTGACTAATCAGCTTTTTCCATTATAATTGCCTTGTTGGTTAACCTGTTGGTTACTAGGTTACCAATACTACAGTCAGCTGCTCTAACGACTTGATTGAAACGCACCTAATTTGCATTTGGGATTTTTTTAATTCTTGCAAACTTTGAAAAGATTTCCTACACATAAACACAGAAACCAAGATAGAAACCAGTTTAGAGCAACATGACAGCGTTCTTGGGGGTGAACTATCTTTTTAAGGCATAGCAAAAACACTTTTGAAAATCAAAAAATGGTAGAGCAAGAATATGCCGGAGCTTCATCAGATAACATACTTTTTCTTCCTTCTTAAATAGCACTTGAACTGATCTGTCTTCAGTTAACTCTGCTTGGGGCCTGTTCTGGGTTTTTAGCCAGTCCTGGGATGCCTCCAAGGGAAATATTGGACAAAACTATAGGGCCACTGAACAAACAATTCAGAAATATGGCCCTGATTTTTCACTTCTCATAACAAAACCAGCATCACTTGCTTACAAAGGAAAGAAGAGCCTCTCCATTATAATGTTACAGTGTCACCAAAACAATCATGCCCTAAAACTTTTTCCTATTTTTATGTATAAAAGCACTATATTATCCCACTATTGTTGGTATCAAAATGTTTACTCATTCTATGACCATACACATGCACAAAATAAATTAATTATTTATTCAACTATGCAAGACATCTATAATTCATATCTACCAAAAATCTTTATAATATCTGTATCAGTTTTAACATCTGGACCAAATATTACATTTGACATCTGGCCCATGTCTTTTGTGCGGCCTTAAAGATGGTGTCATCAAACCCGAGTTTTGTTTGGCCCACATGCTGTATGCCAGTACCAGATGAATGCCTGCTGTACCAGCTTTATGCTAAATCTGGGTCAGAAATCTTTGCTATTTGGGTATTGATGAAATTGCTCTGGTCATGTGGCACTGCACATATTTAAAGAGCCCCTATTACACATTAAAAAGGGTCATATTTCGGTGTTATGGGTCTCCAACAACATACTGATATGTATGCAAGGTCAAAAAACACGTTCATGGTCTTATAATATGCATTTATTTTACCTAATTATCCCAACGACTCCCATATGAATCGTTCAGCGATTCATTTGTTCCCAAACCCCTCCTTAGCACAAAGCTAATCTGCGCTGATTGGACCGATGACAGCCTGTTGCCATTGGTCGACAGCGTTCAGCGCGAGACAGTAAAATGCCCAGCCCGGTTTATCAAGCCCGCGGGTCGCCAACATTGGTATAGGATCCGATCGCAGCGGATGCCCGAAACACGCTTCAAAGTAAACTTACTAACACCACAGTAAACAGTACCCGGTTCTCAACAGTGTTATTCAGACACCTCAGCGCCGAAAGCAGTGCAGTTAAACACTAGCATATGCATGACACACATTCAGTTTTAATCCACACAGCAGCAAAAGCTGAACTATTCTGAACCTTGACCGCTGCACGTGTGCAGGATCAGCTAACGGTGGCCATAGCAACGACAAACAGCAGTGGAACGAGCTCACGAAAGCATTTAAATCTGTAAACAAAGCAGCACGCGTCGCGTTTACAACATTGCATTAGACGCGATATGAGAATATAAAGAGTTAACCTGATACAGTACACGCGGTTACTTGTAACAAAACATGTAGATCATTTCTATTTTGCAATCATTGCTGTGGCACCTCGTCTGTGAACTGCTATATGTTCTAAGGGCTTACCTGTACTCTGCTTTTCTAAACGATCACATCCCCAGCCGGGAGGTTGTAGAATCCTCTATCCTCTGACAAGCTATCTCTGCGGGCTCCCGATCTCCATTCGCAAGCCTTTTCAGTGCTGCTCACCAGCCCGAAGCCCAGCGTTCAGCAGCCTGCCGGTGTACCTAATCATTTGTCCTTATTTTGCCTGCACCCCTGGTGTCTTGTCTTACCATTACAAGATGGAGGCAGAAACTAATGCATGAGCTGTGTGGTGATAGATCGCCCATTGTAAGTGTGCAGATTTCTGACCGGCTCCTTTCCCCTCACACTTCCAATAATATCCAGGTAAACACAGCGTCTTCATGAGCGTCTTGCTGCTGTGTTAGTGGGCGGCGCCGCAGGTTTGAATTTTGCCAGGTCTGCGCGCGCAACCATTATGTTTCGTAATGACGTCACGCCGAAACGGCTGAAGACTCGTTATTAAGATGATTCATTTAAACCACTATGAGTCGACTCTTTTATAGATGAATCAATAGTTTTAAAAACTGTCCACTTTCAGATTTAAGCTTTAGCTGGATATTTCACTTCACTAAGAGCTGTGTTACACACTACATGGAAGGTCATTTTCAAAAACCCTTAATAGGGGCTCTTTAATTGAAACCCTCTTTTTGCACTAAAACACCAGTTAGCAAATTTTTTAAATGTTTTTACAGTCACAATTTAGAGTGGATTAATTTTTTTTTCTTTACAATTTTGCTTCCAAGCAACAAATCCCAGCATCATGGTACCTACATGGTAGAAATGTGATTTATTCAGGTATACTCTGTGTTACACTAATAAAAACTAAGGTAAAACAGAAAAAGTATGAGTTCTGTGTAGGAATTTAACATTAATCTCATTCATAAAACCACAGGTTTGCTTTGTTTTAATGTTCATAATCTTCCGCACACTCAATAATTACAAACCTGACTTGTAAATTATCACAAAAAAATACAAAAAAGATAGTGGTATCCGCATCAGCTATGGACTGAAAGGATTGGTTTATCAGCTATTGACAAAAACCCAATGTTGTGCATCACTAATTGATTCATTGTTGAAAAACACAATGAGAAACATGTGCGTGTCTACAAATGCCAGTCATAAATGATCAGTGAGATATGAGCACAATTATAAACAGTCTGCTCAGGTCTAGGGCTCTTACCTCAGGCCAGGCTCAGTCTTGGCGGTTTATGACTGGGAAACGATGGCGTGCATCTGGTTCAGGTTATTGTTGTTGTATTTATGACTGGTATGACATCTCTAGATAAACTAGTCGAGGTTATCCATCAGGATCAGGAGGCCTTTACTTCCCTCTCTTCCTGCTGCGAGCCCACAGGTACTGTAGTTTTAATTGCGAAAAAGTTGCCCTCGTCTGTTGCCTTTAGTTTGAGACTGGCTGGAAAATAAAGTGATTGAGGCAAAGGAGTTTGATCCTGTGACCTCTTTCTTGGAAATGAGATGCAAGCTGTGTGTGGAATTCATTAAACTACTGGTATTAGCAACTCCAGTGGCCATTTGGTGAACTGCAGTCAATGGCTTACAAGCACAGCAATATGAAACTTATAATTAATGCAGTGTAGTGTAACATTAATTAGGTTTTATTTTTAGATATTTCCTTGTTTCATTTTAAATATATTTTTATTCTTTTTAGTAGTTTTCTAATATAGTTTTAAAGCATCAACATACTGTGGAGCAGTAGGCAAAGGCGTCCAAACAGTAGCAAAGCAGGAAGTGCACACATAAGAGACTGAACCGTCATTCAGTGTCTTGGTTTACTAATGTCAATGTTGTTTCTCATTCTACACTGTAAAACCCAAAATGTTAAGGTAACTCAAACCATTTAAGTTCAAAAACTAATCCAAATGAGTACTGTGAACTTAATCCATTTGAGTAAACGAAGCAATTTGAGCACAGTAAAACCCAATAAATGAATAGAACTCAAATCAACTGAGTACTGTAAAACCCAATAAGTTAAGGCAACTCAAATTGTTTGAGGAAACCGATTGCTACAAAATTTTTGAGTTAAAAAAACGAATCTACAGTATATCCCTACTGAAAAAAAAACAGCTTAAACCAGCCTAAGCTGGTTAGCTGGTTTTAGCTGGTTGACCAGCCTAGTTTTAGAGAGGTTTTGGCCATTTTCAGGCTGGTTTCCAGCCATTTCCAGCCTGGTCATAGCTGGTCAGGCTGGAAGATGACCAGCTTGACAGGCTGGGAGCCCAGCTAAAACCTGCTATGTCCAGCTTAAACCAAGCTGGTCAAGCTGATTTTAGCTGGTCATTTTCCAGCCTGACCAGCTAAGACCAGGCTGGAAATGACTGGAAACCAGCCTGGAAATGGCCCAAACCTCTCTAAAACCAGGCTGGTCGACCAGCTAAAACCAGCTAACCAGCTTAGGCCGGTTTAAGCTGTTTTTTTTCAATAGGGATGAGTACTGTAAACTTACTACATTTAAGTTGAAGTAATGAGGTATTTAATTAACTCATTGCACTGTAAAACCTAAAGAGAAATTATAATTTACTGGCATGATGACATAATTTTCAACTACAGGACTGTATGGGAACATTTCTTCACAATGTATTTTTAAAGCAGCTCTTACAAAACTTTAGCAGTCACACACAAAAAAAAAACATGATTGCACACACATTTGGCTTATTGTCACAGCTCCAGATCAACAGAGAGGTCAGAACAATCAAAAGTTGTAACCACAAACTGTACACTAACAGTCTCCGTTCACCCATTTATTAAGTAATCATTCAATCCCAGTTGAACATGTTTCAACACACACACACACACACACACACACACACACACACACACACACACACACACACACACACACACACACACACACACACAAACACACAAAGACACACACACACACAGACACACACACTAGATGTGGTTTTGCCAAGTGTTTACTTTCAATCCTCCCTCTCCACATAAGCCCCTGTGCTCTGTTCATGCAGACAGACAGACAGACAGACAGACAGAAAGTTTAATGACCGACCATCACTCCAATTACAGCCCAGCACACCTGAATCCTATTAAACATAATGACTTCTTATACTCCCAGCTGAATCACCGTATTTGGACATTTAAAGATTAATGTCAAACCTTTGCCAAAAAAGGTCAAGCTCTCTATTTGTTTGTTTTATTGTATTTAAAATTGACTTGCTGGCTTCAACAATACGTGCTCCTGAATTATAGTATCACACTAATTCTGGCCTCCAAATGAACACGAGCCTTGTGTCTTAAGCTGCGATCAAATTAGAGTTTGAGCATATGAATTTATATGCATATACAGTGCTTTGAAAAGCGGCAGGATGAAACAAGATGATGTGACACTGCTAAAATGAACGATTGCTACATGCTGTATTTTAAATGACTCTACAGAGGGGTCCAGGGCTGTGCACAGGGGGGTGGCCCGGTGGCTAGAGCCACTGCCCCTCTGCCCTCATTGGCTGAGGTGCTCCTCTCAAGCCTGGTTTATACTTCTGCGTCAAGTGATCGGCGTGACCCACGGCGCAAACCTTGCGCGTAGCCGTGCATTTATACTTCTGCGCGCCGTTTCTGTTGCTCTGCAATAACACTTCCGAAACGCTAGCTGGCAGTAGGTGTTTATGTTTCTCTGTGTCGAGTTTCTTCACTGGTGTTTAGTTTTTTCTGAACACTTCCTTAATGTACAAGTGGCTCAAATTCACTCATTTTGAGGCGGGAACCGGCGGACATGCAACAACTTTAATCATAAGGTAAACACAAAACATCTGGAGCTCCTTCATAGGACTCCACACTTGTAAACACTAGCTGCATCACCCTCTCATTTCCGCCCACATTCGTCAGCGCTACCAAGCAGACCAATCACAGAGCTTGCATTATGCATTACATTTTTTGAGAGGTGCTATTTTGCTATTTTGGTTTTATCTAACCAAAGTTCTGTCTCGCTAAAATCCAACCGGCTTTTTATGATATCAAAACTCTTGATAGTACTCTTCTGGTAGTACCTAGAACAGCAAAGTCCACTAAAGGAGATCGGGCTTCCTTATTTATGGCCCCTAAACTTTAAAATAGCTTTTTAGTAAAGCATACACACAATGCATCGCATAACAGTATGCAGGGCCGAGCACAGGGGGGTGACCCGGTGGCTAGAGCCACTGCCCCTCTGCCCTCATTGGCTGAGGTGCCCTTCTCAACCTGTATCCCCTCCCTCCCTCCCCCTCCTACATGTCCGTGCCCCCGCCCCTGGCTGTTCAGTTACTGCTTTGCTAAACACCCACTGATTCCGTTAATCCTCTCCATGTTTTACCGCCCGCTCTGTCGTCCGCAGCGTCACTCACACAATATGTGTGTCCGCTCTCTAGAAAGTGGAGACAACAGTTCTTGACGATCGTTGCAGTACAAGGTAGATAGTCTTATTACAATGCAGTCAGTGGTCTTCTAAAAGTGCTGACAACTTTTTGAAGAATTTGAATGTCTATTTGAAAATCAGATCTAATATAAATAATTTTCTGTTGTTGGCACACTTTGTAGAAAAAAAATCCTAAAAAAAGCAATGCCTATACAAAAAAGAAGACAGAGAGAGAGAGAACGAAGGGATGCTGCTAAAGGTAGTTCAACACTGAAAACATGGATTCAAAGCTCCAGCAAGTCAGCAGGTAAATCATCACATAGAACATTTAACGTTAGCTGTGTTTGTCACACTTTTAAGTCTTCTAATTAATTGTATTTTCATCACAACTGGAAACATTGTATTAGCAAGAACCCTCCCACCTAGTGCCTCTTTTTTTTGGTTTGGGCCACTGCCCCTCAAAATGTCTGTGCACGGCCCTGGAGGGGTCTCATTTTGAAATCGCAGGTCAGAATTTTTGCAGTTGAAACTTTTGACATGTCATCTATGTTCTATACTGAAAAAAATATTGAATCTTGGAACTTCCACATCATTGCATTCAGATTTCATTCATACTTTGTACAGTGTCCTAACTTTTTTGGAATGGGGTTTGTAGATAAATGTGAAGTGTATTATAGTTAATAAACCTCGCAACATTGACACAGCTATTAAACTAATTCAATCAGTTTTTAATTGACTTGAGCTGGAAAATGACTCGTCTTTGCCGCTTTAACTAAACTGAATTTGTTTTCTTATTGTTTTCTTATTATAGTTGTAGTATTATAAATTTATTAAATTGAGCTGAATAATTCATTAATTGAACTTTGCAGCATTAACAATATTATTGAACTGAACTGAATCAACACTGAACTGAGTAATCATATAACGTAATATAGAGTGACTTGATATCTCAGTTGACTTTGCTTCATAATTGAACTTAAACCTTGAGCATTTAAAGACATTTTATTTGGCTAATACTGAAAGTTTTACTTTAAAATGTCATTTGATGTATAATTAAAAAGTAAATACTGTCAGTGTCATGTAAAAATATCTCTTACTCTTTACATTACTACTGAAAGTACATGGTGTAGTGTGTCTGTGAGTTCTTTAATGCCTGTGAGAGGTGCTGAAATGTTCTGGGCTTGAGGAACAGTATGAGTAATAGCAGTGGAGTTCAGAGGCCCTGTCGTTTGACTCCGTCATGCCAATCTGCTGGCGTTTAGATTTAGTGGCGGGGGGTAAAGACCCGCAGGCAGCTGGATATTCATTTCCAAAGGCATTCTGAAGAGATGTATTTCTGTGCTTGAGATTGGAGATCAAATGTAATTAGATCTATTAGGTCTCAAAGTTTGAATAGGTCAAGCTGTTAAAGGCTGTAGATAGAGACACCATACTGTATAATACCATAGTATAATGCAGGATTTATCTGTCTATACATCCACTCGTCTGTCTGTCTGTCTGTCTGTCTGTCTGTCTGTCTGTCTGTCTGCCTATCTATCTGTCTATCTGTCTGTCTGTCTGTCTGTCTGTCTGTCTGTCTGTCCGTCCGTCCATCCATCCATCCATCCATCCATCCATCCATCCATCCATCCATCCATCCATCCATCTGTTTTTCTATCTGTCTGGCTGTGTTTTTCTTTTATACATGTTGTAAAACTTTAAAGTTTAAAGCAATTCTGCAACTAGTTTTCTTCCTTCACGTTCAAGAACTGATTGCTTTAGGTCAAACTGTCTGTGTTTGTCAAACCAGATGTTTATTTTTTATCAGTTGTTAATCGTAATCCAATCTCACGTCTTATGTCCCAGAGTTCAGCATTTACACATCAATACTAAACCACAAGCACATAAATCCAGGACCATAACTATAACACTATATTGAGTGTCTTTGGCTGAGGCTGTTGCATTGCGTAATAGCTTGTGTAACAATGAGCCTGATGTTGTTGTTTAACTGGCTTATATATCCTGAACATTGACTTTTGATGATTATGAGATGGCTATGAATGTTTGTTAAGATGCTGTCAGAAGCTATGATGCATCGATTGACTATGTTCACCCTTAAACTATCCCGTTTTTCCATCTAAACTTTTTATATTCTGCCTGTTTTTTTTATTATTTACCTATTCCGTGTGAACTAATGATCCACATTTTTAAGCGAACAGAGGAAAGTGACTTCATCTTTGAGCTTTAGCCAGTCTCCTTCTTTTATTATCAATAATAAACTGCAGGTAACAAATAATATTTGGCTTTCTACGGCTTATTTTGGCAGTCTTTGTCCTGTAGTGCAGACATGCATGGGGGAAAAGTTCCCTTGATGCTTGATTTTGTGGCCTATGGAGTGTATTTGTCTGTGTGGGTTTGTCCTGGAGCATTTTTGGATTCACCCAGTGATTGGAGTCTCGGCGACCCCTTTAAACATGGTGTGAAGACAAAAGAGATGGCATACATCAAAGACGCATTCCCAGTGTGTGTTTGGAGTAGATATCATACCAAACATCCTCAGCCAACAGCATCCAGCAGCCTTCTGTCTCTCAACCAGGATGGATGCTATTAGTGAGGGGATCTGTCACATGGGACCGTATAGAGTTGGCTTGTATGGGCTGTGTGAAAATGACCCTTCGCTGACATCAGGTCATGTCGGTCATATTGCAGATTCCAGAAAGACTATGTGATATATTGGACTGTTTTACTTATTTTCAAGATTCTGATGACATAAAATACATGCATTTATTTTCAAGTGTTTCTCATAATATACATATATACAGTACAATTATTCAATTCAATTAGGTGAAGCTTATTTATAAACTAATTTCGAGAGGATCACGTGCTTATGATTGCTAGCAGCTGGACCCACATTATCCAATTGACAACGCACCAATCAGATAATCCCTAAGCTACTATAAATACCCCGGGTTTCATATCACCGCTATCTTCGCTTTGAAGAATGCCACCTTCCATCCCTACTCCTCCTCTTTCCTAGATGGGTGACACGGTGGCTCAGTGCTTAGCACTGTTGCCTTACAGCAAGAATGTCAATGGTTCTAGGCTTTACCAACCAGCGGGCATTTCTGTGCGGAGTTTGCACGTTCTCCCCGTGCTCAGGTGGGTTTCCCTAGGGTTCTCCAGGTTTCCTCCCACCGATTAAAAACATGCAACCTCAGTTACTGATTAACCGACACTATAGACTTGCTCCCTATCTAGTACCTATCTCGTTAAAGAGAACTACTATCTGCTCTTCAATCACTATGACAGGGAAGTTCTCGAGATCTGCCTGAGCTCGGTCTTCCCTCTCGCCTTGCAACGGGAGGGAGCCCCGGGCTCGAGGATCTCATGAGCTCAGGGCTCTCTCCCGGGTCAGCATGCCAAACAAGCTTTATAATAAATCATCAGCTAAGTGTGAACTCTTGAATCTTTATTTATATAGCGCTTTTACAATGTGGATTGTGTCAAAGCAGCTTCACATAGAAGATTACGATGAATTGAAAGTGTCAGTTCAGTTTTTTAGAGTTTAAGTTCAGTTTAGTTCAGTTCAGGTCAGTGTGGTTTAATATTCACTGCTGAGAGTTCAAACACTGAAGAGCAATTCCATCGATGCACAGCTCTACAAGTCCCGAACTATGCAAGCCAGTGGTGACAGCGACGAGGAAAAAACTTCACCAATTGGCGTAAGTGAAGGATAAAACCTCAACAGAAACCAGGCTCAGTTGGGCACAACCATTTCTCCTATGGCCAAACGTCTTGTGCAGAGCTGCAGTCTAGGCGCCGGAAGCTGAAGAACGCTGGACGTCAGCGAAGACTCGGCTGTCCCTGGAGGTCACAGGAGTCAGAAGCATGCTCTCCACTCCTCCATGACCACCACAGCTGCTACTCAGGAAACGGCCTGATCCAGGATTGTAGAACCTTGGGATCATCTCTTCACAGGTCTTGTATTGCATCAGTGGCACTGCATAGTCTCTGGGGGTCTCGGGATGAGTATCCACAAGTGCAAATAGAGAATAAAGAGAATAATTAGCGTAGCTGCATTTTATAGTGCATATAAACGAGATGCCAGGAGCACATTAATGCATCATACCGCTATGTGATGCATTGAGTGTACGCGTTACTAAAAAGATAGTTTTCTAATCTAGTTTTGAACTGTGAGAGTGTGTCTGAGCCTCGGACATTATCAGGAAGGCTATTCCAGAGTTTAGGGGCCATAAATGAGAAGGCTCGACCTCCTTTACTCGACTTTGCTATTCTAGGTACTACCAGATGCCCTGAGCTTTGAGATCTTAAAGAACGGGTTGAATTGTAGCGAGACAGGTGGTTGGTTAGATAGCAGCGATTTGAAGATGAGCGAATGTAGACGCTTGTTAGTTTGCATGCTCTCCCCGTGTTTGCATGGGTTTCCTCCGGGTACTTCGGTTTCCCCCACAGTCTAAAGACATGCAGTACAGGTGAATTGAATAAGCTAAAGTGGCTGTAGTGTATGTGAGTGTGTGCAAGAGTGTATGGGTGTTTCCCAGTGTTGGGTTGTGGCTGGAAGGGCATCCGCTGCATAAAAACATTTGCTGTTAAGTTGGCGGTTCATTCTGCTGTGGCAACCCCAGATTAATAAAGGGACTAAGCTGAAAAGAAAATGAATGAATGATAAATTGTGTTTGTGTTTTGGATCATTGTCTTGCTGAAATGTCCACTCTGGTCTCTTCATCGTCCTGCTAATGTAACTGTTGGACTGAAGCAGCTAATATTAATTTACAACAAGGAAGGGCAGATGGTTGCTGAATAATTACTAAGAGATTCCAGCTGCTGTCTGGGCTTTCACTGCCTTTCTACACCTTCCTTTCTTCATGTGTTCAATACTTTTTTCGTTGTCATTTCATTTTATTACACAACTTATTTTGCAAACTAATTTGATTTATTTTTATTTGCATATATGGATTTATTTGGTTGTTATCAACATCTGGTGAAAACTTCAAGTCAACAGCACCTTTAGAAATATGTTTTCTGAGAAAACCCACTGTATAAAACAATTAAAGAACGGATACTGTAGATATATTTAATATCACATATAGTGTATAACATCTGCATCCTCTTAAACATTTTGATCGTTTTATTTTTGACTGACTGAAGCTAGTGGCCAAATATCCTGCTTGTTTAGTAAAGTATGAGATTGAAGTGAATTCTTACATGAACCATTTGATAGCATAATTACATAAAGCTGGTTAATCAAATGACCTCACCAGTTATATTTAGCGAGTGACCCATGACTGAAACAGTGCTGATAAAAGGGCAGTGCAGAACAGTGTAATTAGAAAAAACAAACAGTGTTCGGGCAAAGGATGTCAAATGTCACCATAAACAATAAAACACTGCTGTTTGAGTGAACTTTCGTGTGGACTGTAGAACATATAAGCCACATTTTGTGGTTATTCTAAAATGTCCATGCAGGTTTTCTGTGTGTCGCATGCAGGCCTGGATTAAGAATTCGGAGGCCCCTGGGCACAATGTCTTGTAGGGCCCCCTACAAGGCTGCATCCCTATAGTTGAATTAAAAATAAGAATAATATAATATATTTTTTAATAAAGTTAATCTATAATATTTTGCCCACATTTTTTTAAATAAATGACATAGTACATATATTTATATTCAGCAAAGATTTACCTGATTTTAAAAGCATTTAAAGCACATTTTGATAAAAAATATTCTAATATAACTAGTGAAAATTAATGGTTCACTGAAGCAGTACTAAAAATTTATATTTAAGGGTATTTTTAATGTATAACTTCTACAAACTTATAATGCATATGATTTAAATATAACACCTCTCCAATCCAGTTCTATGAATCTGAGTCCTCCATAATACACACACTGATTAATGATTCCTGCTGTCTCCCTCGTGATGAAGAAGAGTAGGCAAAAAGCACTTGATTATAAAGCTGAAAGTGTCCGAAATCACACAAACTATACCAGTTCTCTCTCTGTCTCTCTCCTCTTCGGGGTCTTTTTCTGTCTCTCTCTCTGTCTCTCTCTCTCTCTCTCCATGAGGTCGGAGAATATGTGTGAAGCAGGGCGACTAACATTGTAAATACAGATTAATTATATTAAGATGTCGCTAACATTTAACACCAGGTGGAAAATAACTGTTTACAGAATATTTATTATTATTAATATCCTTATTAAATACCTCGTGACTCATTTTATCTATTTTATATACTTTATTTACATTTTTAAACAGAAACATTTCCTTTCTGTTGAAAATAAATGTATTTCCAATCTGATATGTAATTGGGGGAAAAAGAAGAACGCGTTCATCAGACGCTGGATTCGAACCAGGTTCATGATCGATCGCCTCAAAACACGTTGCCATGTGCTTTACGAACTACGACACTCCCACCTGCTGTCTGCTTTGGTCTTTAGTTATGTTGTCTCTGTCGATCAAACGGCGCTGGCGGGAAGCACTCAATTAGCTTATTACAAAGAGGTGCGCTATTTGCACTTAGCCTAAATAGACACTCCAAAATCAGCATTTTTTCCCCCCTCGCAGGGGCCCCTGGGCCTGTGCCCATAATGCCCATTGGTTAATCCGGCCCTGGTCGCATGAATATAAACCATGCAAAATTTTCTGAAATGCTGAATTTCAGGCCATATGTTTAAATTTACTGTATGAGCGAGAGCTGTTGAAAAAACTGAGGTTGTTTTTTATATGACACATTGTGGTATCAGTCAAGGAGGAGTGTTGAGTGATATGTTTAATCTGTTAATTCTGTGGCTATACATGCAGAAGAATGACTGTTCAATGTTACAACTGAAAAAATCGGACGCAAAGATTTAAGTTTTTTCCTCTTAGTCTAATATGCTTGCGCATTTTGCAGTTTCAGCTGTGGTTTTAGAAATGCGGTATGGCTTTGAGCCTTAAAAAACACAATAGAGATGATTGATGAGCTAGAAAATTCTTATTTTTAGCTCACATGCGTAAGCGAAGACAGAAAATATAATTTTCTGGTCGTTATTTTTTCTTAAAATCACACTATTGTTCTCACAGAGTTTTAAAAATGATCATCAACAACAAGTCTAAAATTTTTGGCAATTGTGGCTTTGACAATGCAGAAATCTCTGTGGTTTTCAGCATCTAGAGTGTGTCAACAGGGACTCCTGTGTGGGATTTTGTAATGGTTACTCAACATGCAATTGTGTTGAGCCACTGCTCTGTGTCCAGCAGCCCCGAGTCGTGAGTGGAGGACTCTTTAGTCTCTGAGGAATGAGGGGAAATTTGGCACAGTGAGTTGAACAGAGGAACTAGAGTTTCAGGTTGGCATTGTGTCTTCCTCTGCGCTTGTGTTCTAACAAATCTATAAAATGATACAGCTTTTTACAGTTCTCCAGGCCTGTCGCTGTGTTGGGGAAAGTTAATTTAAGATGTAGAATATTACTTTAAATGGCAGAGCTGCCAGGATGCAATACATGCTTGAAACTGTTATAATCAACTTTTAATATTCCCATGTATATGCAGATGACATGATTTGTTTCCACTGTGTTATACAGTAAACTTAACCTGCTCTGCCATGTTCTGCATGCACCACTGTTTTAGTCAGCAATGCCACGACATGCATAAAACTGTTATTCTTAGCTTTAAATAAGCCCATGTATATGTTGATGCATGATTTGTTCCCACTGTGTTATACAGTCAACTTACCAAGTGCATGCATTACATGGCTCTGCCATGATCTGCATGCACCACTGTTTTAGGCATACATGACATTGCTTGTGTGAAACTTACATACGCAGATAAAATCAGTTGGTTGTGTTACACAATTAGCATGAAGCATGCATTATCTGGCAGATCTGCTCTGCCAGGATCGAGGTTCGAGCCTCGGCTGGGTCAGTTGGCATTTCTGTGTGGAGTTTGCATGTTCTCCCTGGGTTCGTGTGGGTTTCCTCCGGTTGCTCCAGTTTTCCCCACAGTCCAAAGACATGCGGTACAGGTCAATTGGGTAGTCTAAATTGTCAGTAGTGTATGAGTGTGAATGTGTGTGCATGGATGTTTCCCAGAGATGAAAATGCTGGATAAGTTGGCAGTTCATTCCGCTGTGGCGACCCCAGATTAATAAAGGGACTAAGCCGAAAAGAAAATTAATGAATAAATTAATAACCATTCAGGGTATTAAAATAAGATCAATAGCAACTGTGGACCAACCGAGGGCTGCCAAAAGACACTTATTAAAAACCACTGTCAGAAAAGTGGCGGCTGGTGTCGCATGGGATGTCTCTGTCTTTGTTTTTTTTATTTTAGCCCTAGATGATTTTATGCTGTAGCTAAAACATTCATTTTGTTCAGTTTTTCCATGAACATCTAAGTCTATCTTTCACTTCTCTTCCTATAAATGCACCTGAGGGATTTATGTAAAGACAACTACACCATTATCAGATTGGCACTGCACACAGACACTAACACAAATACGGCCTGTGTCCAGGACAGCATGTTCTGTTGTTTCACTGTTTGATGTGGTTCAGTCTTTCATCTGGCACAAATCGTTTGATTCAACAGTAAAATAACTTTTTCTTAGAACAACATTAACTAACAAGCAGCTGAGGAGAATTTTATCAAAGAACTGTCAACTGGAAAACTCTTATTATGGTCTGCATTAACATTGGTTGATTGAGTTTATAGGTAAAAGAAGAGAGGCTGGTCAAATCATTTAGAATTGCTTATGAATTTTACAAAATATTACAAAAAAGTGACAATCAACCCAATGGATTAAACATGAAATTGTAAAGCATGTACAATGAGGTATACAATTGATTAATAAGGAATGTTATAATAAACCACTTTACTTTCTGTAGCTTAGCAGACTAGAGACAAATGTTCAACTTATACTGTGGTTGCATATTGCTCAAATGATTTATTCCCAGACAAATCTGAAAATGTCAATTTTCAGTGTCCAGCAAGAGTGCAACTGCTAATTGTAAAATTGATAGTTTAAACTGCTTCAAGGAAAGCAACATTGATTATTTGAATTCCTAAAACAAAATAATTAAGAAATAAAACCAAGGGAAGAAGATAAATAATAAATAAATCTGGGCCCAGGACAAAGCCCTGCAGAACACCAGTTTTAACAGAAAATTGTACAAATTAACTGTAGCCTGTAAGATTATACTGGATCAAATGAACACCAATATTACCTACAGATTTGGATCTTTCTAAGAATCCTGCATTCAGATTGAGAAGAATAAGGCCCAATCCCAATTCTACCCCTTAGCCCTTCCCCTAACCCCTACCCCTCGTTTTGCGTGTTTACGTCAAGGGGTAGTGATGTCCCAATTCTCTTTAGCTTGAAGGCGTAGGGCTAAGGGCAAGGGGTATACACCCCTTCGAATGAAAAATTTTCAGGACCACACTCAAAAAGGAGGGGTAAAGAAAATTTTTCCAGAATACACCTGCCACAGCGGCAGTATTGCTGAACCCGAAAATAAGGAGATCCACAAATTTGTATTTTTTGTCATTATTACAAATTTTTACGACAAACAAACATACATTTTGATATATTCATAACTGTGTTCGTGTTTTACCGTCATGCTTTAAAAAAAAGCTAAATTTCACAACATTCTGACACTCGAACACCCTGTCAGAGCAGTCAAGTGGCTAAAAATGAGCTTTTTACAGTGTCTGCTATAATGTTAATGTTGTTTCTGTGTGTTTACAAAGATGAATATGGCCACTGTGTAAATACACAGTACAGGTACGATCTTATTGCCACATTAGATCGTTATGATAACATAATATATCCCTTCAGTGATTTCCTAAAGATAAACACCAAAAAATAACACAACTGGAATAACTACAGCAGTTGTGATCGTCTGATCTCATATGAGGCAAGAGATCGGGATGGCAAATGATGACAAATGGTGCAGGTGTTAAAGTGCTGTCCCAATTCTTAGGGGTAAATTTTGAAGCCCTTCCCCTTAACCGTCGGTTGTAAGGGCCAAGGGGAAGGGGAAGGGGTAGGGGTGCAAACATAGAATTGGGATTGGGCCTAAGTATATAAACAGTAGGGTTTGAGTCAGCGGCTGACAAAACAAGTCATTTCTGATCTTAAAAAGTGCAATCTAAAACTAAAACTAGATTAATCTGCTAAAACTTTCCTCACCTGCCATCTTAGTTGTATTTTTTGTAGGGGATACTGGTACTGTCCTGCCTTTTAATTAACTAAATCAAAGTAACATAGAAGGCAGAATAAATAAGATACATGATTAGGAAAATACTGCATGCATATATGAAGCCTTTAAAATATGTTATTTCTGACTGCCCACTTTAATTTGGATCTGTTATTTAAACTATAGGTGAGTTATAACTGCTTACAGGATGAGCATTGGTCCCTCTGATAAGTCAATACATCACCTCCATCTGGCACCACAACAGCAGTTGGATTTGATTTGTTGTACAATTCTGTTACAATATCACCATCTGGACGAAATCAAAAAATATAACCATTTTAAACATATTTGTTTATCGTCATCCCCTGCTAAGCAATCTTCCAGTGAACTTTGTGTTGTATAACAGAGTCAGAGCAGCTCAGAGGATTTAGGGTTTGTTCAAGCTCCACAGAAAAGCAGAAGATGCCAGGAAGCCTGGAGATCGACACAGAATAACCAGATGTATGACCTTAATCACTTAAAATTTGAAGTAAAGAAAAAACAGACATTCATATTGGGTGCACAAATACAGCGTAGGTGGATGTGCTTTATGAATGTAATAACATTCCACATAAACAGAAGTATTAAAACCTTTTTTTCAGGTATCATGTTTATTTTAGGATGGCATTAAAACATCTGTATTAAACTGGAATCTTATACATAAGCTTGTCATTTAAACTGCACTGTAAAAATTACCAATAAATTAGCAGTTTTCCATAATTAGTGATTTATGTTTTTATTTTTTTTATTTACCCCCATTTATTTATGCTTTTGAATTGATCTTTGAAAAAAAAAGATTCTTGATCTTTCTTCCAACAACTTTTACCCCGGAAAAGTAAAAAAAGTGACTTTTTAAAGTAATGTATTGTCTGGGTTGGTGTTGTATATTACATTACAAAAACCTTGTAAGAAACTGCCAGTACATTTTCTGTTATTTTACAGACTTATTTCTCTATATAGTATTTCTTATACATTATATTATTACGGCAAAAAATCTCTACATTAAACTGTAGAGTTGAATTTCAACATAAAATGTCGGCAGAGCAAAGATCAAGATCCTCAAGGTGCTCAAATGTAATTTTTAACATTAATGGTGCCATGACAGATGTGCACGTTATCTTTGCCAAGGGCACTAACACAACCCCATACCATGACAGACCTGAACTTGTTGCTGGTAATGATCCTTTTCTTCTTTGGTCCGGAGTACACGGCATTTATTTCTTCCAAAACAATACCTGAAATACTGATTTCTCTGACCACAGTACATGTTTTCACATTGTAATGGTCCATCCCAGATGCTTAGAGTAGTCAACGGTGGTTCTGGACATTGTTAACATAGGGCTTTCCTTTAGGCTCAGTACAGTTTTTACTGACATTTGTGGATGTATTGTGGTACTAGACAAAGGTTTGCCAAAGTAGTCCTGAGCCCATGTGGTGAAATCACTAATAGATGAATGAGGATTCTTGATGCAGTGCCAACTGAGTGATCAGAGATCATGGTTGTTCAGCTTAGGTTTGCGCCCTTATCCTTTACGCACTGAAATTCCTTGAATCTTTTAAATGTCATGCACTGTTGAAGGTGAAATATCCAAATGTCTTCTAAACTTTCTTTAAGGAACATTGTTTTTAAACATTTCAATAAATTTCTCACATATTTGTTGGCAAACTTGCGATCCTCTGCCCATCTTTGCCCCTAAAGGACTAGAACTTTCTTGGATGCTGCTTTTGTACCAAATCATATTTACAATCACCTGTTGACGTCACCTGTTTCAAATCACATCATTATTTAACCAATTCAACTGATTACTAGCCCTAAATTGCTCCTGTCCCAACTTTTGTATGTGTTGCAGGTCTGAATATAAGAATGTATATTTACAAATAAAATGAAGTTGGCCAGACAAAACATGAAATATTTTGTGTTCATATTGTCTTCTAATCAATACAAGCCTAAGTAAATTTGGAAATCACTACTTTTTTAATTTGGTTTCCATACTATGCCAACTTCTTCTGATTTGGGGTTGTACATTTTGAAAAATGTCAAAACCGATAGCATTGACTTTAATAGTATTTGTCAAAACCGAT
>CAIGQZ010027068.1:3825508-3838987 GCA_903798205.1 Danio tinwini | reverse complement strand
TACAGTTGCAATCAGAATTATTGAACCCCCTTTGAATTTTTTTTCTTTTTTAAATATTTCCCAAATGATGTTTAACAGAGCAAGAAATTTTCACAGTATGTCTGATAATATTTTTTCTTCTGGAGAAAGTCTTAATTGTTTTATTTTGGCTAGAATAAAAGCAGTTTTTAATTTTTAAAACCCATTTTAAGGCCAAAATTATTAACCCCTTTAAGCTATTTATTTTTTTCCATAGTCAACAGAACAAACCATCATTATACAATAGCTTGCCTAATTACCCTAACCTGCCTAGTTAACCTAATTAACCTATTTAAGCCTTTAAATGTCACTTTAAGCTGTATAGAAGTCTTGAAAAATATCTAGTCAAATATTATTTACTGTCATCATGGCAAAGATAAAATAAATCAGTTATTAGAGATGAGTTATTAAAACTATTATGTTTAGAAATGTGCTGAAAAAATCTTCTCTCTGTTAAACAGAAATTGGGGGAAAAAATAAACAGGGGGACTAATAAATCAGGGGGTTGAATAATTCTGATTGCAACTGTATATATATTTAATGGTGAAACTAGCTTTCCATACATCAAATGTGGATCAACATAACCTGTGTCCAATCCCAGCTAATTTCCGGAAAGGAAGTGTAACCAATAGCGTTAGAGATAACAAGTAAACCAAGTCCCACAGGGCAAGATGGCGACCTAAAAGGTTGTGCTTGTTTGAGCTCTGGGCTATCTGGAGGAGTTTACATTGTTTGGACGAATATGTATCACTCAAATCAAGGTGGGAACTTTTAGAAGTAATGACTACGCTAAACCCCTGATATAGACTAAACTATACATAGATTCAACAGTCCAGCGCACGTGCAAATGCTGCACAAATGCCAAAGAGTAAAGACCGAAAGCTGTTCTCTTCGCATTTTGAACCTTCTGGAGACCATGATTCGTCGTCAAATAGACCATCAAGCAGTCCTCTCTCAAAAAAATAAACTTGTCAGGATGAAGATGATCCTAAAGTTTCGAATGTTGACATACTGTGTGCTGTTGATTAGCTCAGTGACCGATTTGCGTCGATGGACCAACAACTTGCGAATGCTAATCTTTCAAAGGCTGTTGAATTCCTAGGCAGAGAGCCAAAATCGATGTCCACACGAGTTAAGGCGAATGACAACAAGGTCTCACAGATTCAGCAGGTGGTTCGGGTGATTCAAAGCAAATGCGATCAAGCTGAGATCTACAGCAGAAGGTGGAATTTAAGGATCATCAATCTCAAAGAATCAGATGGAGAAAATATTAGAAGCAGAGTGGTGGAAATCCTTAAAGTTCTAACTTCAGATGAAGCAGATAACATCCGCTTTTATGTTGACACTATTCACAGAATTGGTCGTCCTGGAGCAGGGTAGCAATCACCCTAGACCGGTCATTATTCAGTTTGCGCTTCGAGTGTACAGGGAGAAAGTCTGGAAAGTGGCTTGGGATCATCTCGCTCTTAAGGAAAGAGGAGTTTGTCTGATGGAGGACCTGACGTTTGCAGAAAGACAACAGAGAAGGCTGCTGTAGCCAAAGGTAAAAGAGGCAAGAGAGCTTTCTTTCGTGGAGCAGATGCTTTTATTGATGGCAAAAAACTGTCCATCGATGAGTTTGAAGCTGAACAGTGAAAACTGACAGAAAACTACCTTCTGGTCGCTGGCTCTTTGTCAGTGCGAAAAGTTATTTGTTCAGTCTACGATTGTCCAGGTGATGTGACTGTTCCAGGCTAATAACTGCTTTGTGAATTTCTTTGTTTCAGGGTTCTTTATATGTATTAAGGTTCTGACATCAAATTTTTGTTTTAAGTCTGATTTTGTTTTTAGTAATTTTAATATTGTTTCACTTAATTTTAGGGGTTTACGAGACAGCATTAAAGGAAAATCTATTTTATTTTTACTAACACGAATATAATTTTCTTACAAGAGACATATTCTTGTGAAAGTGATGTTAGGTGGTGGCGATCTCAGTGGGGTGATTACATTTTTTGTTGTCATGCTTCTCATAATTCAGCAGGTGTCGCTGTTGTTTTAAAAAAGTCCAAAGGTGATGTGTTAGAATCAGTTAATTCACCAGAAGGGAGATGGATGCTGATAACTGTTAAGATGGATAATTCAGTTTTTATTTTAGTAAATGTTTACGGTTAAAATTCATCAGTCCAAGCCAAAAATATGTCCATATGATTGACTAATTCTATTTTAGCTTTACGAAGAAAATATCAAGATGCTTTTTTGTTAATTGGAGGCGATTTTAATAACTTTATAGATCGTTTCCCTCCTCATTCTTCATCATCTTTAAAGTTTAAACTTACTAACTTCTTGTTCTCTCATCTGTCTATTGTGGATATTTTTTAATTTTTGTGATAAATGTTACTCATGGAGCAATTCCTCTAGATCGTTACAATCAAGGATTGACTTATGGTTGATCAATCCTGAATGTGTTCAGTATGTAACAGAAATTGCATATACCTTTGTTCCCCTTACAAATCATAAAATGCTTGTTCTGGCTCTCCCTGGTTGTAAAATTAATAATAAAAGTCTGCGGGGATATTAGAATTTAAATAATAATTAGCTTAATAGTGAAAATTTGATTAAGCAGGTTAAAGGTATAGCACAACACATTTTTGTCAATAACCAAATGTCACATTCTAGTAAATGGGAACTATCCAAGTTAAAAGTTAGATAGTCAGCCATATATTTTAGTAAACAAGTTAAAAACAATCATTTGAATAAGGAACAGTCACTGATAAATGAGTCAAACATTTATTTAAAAAAGATAATCTGACAGAAGATGAAAAAGTTAGATTAGATACTATAAAATCTGATATTGACAAAATGTATGGTGATACTGCAAAAGGTGCATTTATTCGTTCAAGGGCCAAATAGTTTTAAAAAAAAGGAGAAAAAAATACAAGTTTCTTTTTTTTTTACTAGAAAAGCAGAATTATAAAATACAAATGATTTCCTCTCTTAAAATTAATGATGGTATTACTTCAATCCTAAATTAATTTCAATTTATGTAGAATCCTTTTATTCCCAGATATATGAATCTGTATTTCAAAATGATAAATGTTATACATTTTTGGAATTTGTTCAATCTTTTGTCTCTCCTATTTCTCCTCAATTTAAAGATACTTGCAAGGAAAATCTGAGTAAGCATGAGATGGAAACAGTGATACGTTCAATGAAATTGAAGGTACAGATGGTCTTTCAGTGGAGTTCTATCTGCAATTTTGGAACATGGAAATCCTTTAGATTAGATTAGATTAGATTCAACTTTATTGTCATCACACATGTAAAAGTACAAGGAAACGAAATGCAGTTTAGGTCTAACCAGGAGTGCAATAGCAGCAAGTGCAGGATACAGGTATTAGTTATAAAGTGCAGTTATAGAAAAACTTTGGTGATATTTACAAATGGATGTACTATCAACATTATATACAGGTTGTGTTAGCTATGAACAGATTTACAATAGATGGATAAATGTACAGGTTGCTATTAATAATCAGAAGTGTGCAGATAGATAAACATAATTACAAGTGTATATGTACAGTGGGTGTGTACATAATTACAAATGTACATGTGCAGTAGGTGTGTACAGTTCAAATAAATGAATCAGTGCAATGAATATGTGCAATTTTTAAATGTGCAAATGTTAAGTAGTGCAGTGATTATGAGGAGTCTGAGTTATGAGGAGAGTGGGGTGTGTATTTAGGGGGGCAAAAAGTCAGTGGGGAGCAGAGTTCAAAAGGGAGACAGCTCTGGGGAAGAAGCTGTTCTTTAGTCTGCTGGTTATTGTCCGGGGGAGCCTGAAGCGCCTGCCAGAAGGCAGGAGAGAAAACAGTCTGTGAGCAGGGTGAGAGGAATCTTTAAGAATACTGCGTGCTCGGCGCAGACAGTGTTTCCTCTGGATGTCCTCTATGGCTGGCAGTGTGGTCCCTGTGATGCGTTGGGCAGTTTTCACCACCCGCTGCAGTGCCTTACGCTCCGCAACAGAGCAGCTTCTATACCAGACTGTGACACAGTTCGTCAGGATGCTTTCTATTGTGCAGCGGTAGAAGTTCACCAAGACGGCTGATGACAGCTGGTTCTTCTTAAGTTGCTTTAAGAAAAATAGGCGCTGGTGAGCCTTCTTGACCAGGCTGGAGGTGTTGGTGGTCCAGGAAAGGTCCTTGGAGATGTGGGTCCCCAGGAACTTGAAGGATGATACAGGCTCGACGGCCATCCCATTGATGTGGATGGGATCATGTGAGCCTGTTCGTCCCTTCCTGAAGTCCACAATGAGCTCCTTGGTCTTGTCGGTGTGAATTTTATTTGAAATGTATAAGGAATCTATTAAGTTAAAGGAGTTACCAACCTCTTTAAAACAAGGTTTAATAACCTTACTCCCCAAACCTAAGACCATATGATTTTAGACAACTGGCATCCAATAACACTACTTAATGTAGATTATAAATTATTATCTTTGATTTTTGTAAAACGCTTAAAAGAAGGTCTAAATGAAATTATTAGTATCAAACTGGTTTTATGGCTGGGCGACACATAAATTGGAATATTAGATTGATTTTGGGTTTGTTCGATTATTCTAATTTAATTGAATCTGAAGCGTTACTAGTTTTTCTTGATTTTCATAAAGCTTTTGACACTATTGAGCACCAATTTATGTTTATGGCATTCAAATATTTTGGATTTGGGGACAGGTTTATTTCTATTATGGAAAGGTTTCATAGAGATATTAATAGTGTTATTAGTTTATACCCAGCTACTTCTAAAAGATTTCCCATTTGTAGAGGTGTCCGTCAAGGTTGCCCGATTGCCCCTTTCTTATTCCTTCTTGTTGTAGAGTTCCTTTGCGTTTATGTTTTAAAATAATCATCAGCAATTCAAGGTATTACCATATTTAATAAAGAAATTAGGATATCTCAACTTGCTGATGATACCATACTTTTTCTAAAGGATGAAGATCAGTTGCCTGCAGCTTTGCAATTAGTAAATGATTTTTCTATTGTCTCTGGATTAACTCTAAATGTGAATTAATGTCTCTTTATGACTCTGAAGTAAAAAGTAATATACTAGTTAAAAAGGTAAAATATATAGGAATAAGTATAACAAAAAAAATGATCAGAGAGACAAGATTTAAAATTTTCTCCTAAAATAAAAAAGCTCAAGGTATATTTGATAACTGGCTTCAAAAGGATTTATCTATTATTGGCAGAGTTTTGTTGACTAAAGTAGGAGTGTCTGAATTGGTTTACCCGGCTTTATCTCTTTTTGTTCAAGACGTTATTTGTAAATAAAAAAATTATGATTTATTTATACAATTTGTTTCAAGAGTTCACACTTAGCTCATAATTTATCACCTAGCTTGTTTGGCGTGCTGTCCCTGGAGAGAGCCCTGAGCTCAAGGGATCCTCTGGCCCAGGGCTCCCTACTATCACATAGCGAGGGGAAATTGAGCTCATGTCGATCTCAAACTCCCCCTCTGCTGAGGGCAAGGTGAACTTTTTGAGAGTAAGACATTAGTAAAAAGATTTAGGCTTATTTTATCTATATTATACAGCATATTTGGATGGTGGGAGGAAACCAGGGAAACCCACACGGACACAGGGAGAAATGCAAACTTCGCCAGAAATACCAGATGGCCCAGCAAGGACCTGACACCATTGGTATTCTTGTTGTGAGGCAACATGTGCTAGTCACTGGGCCACCGTGCCACCCATTCTGGATAACGGTGGAGGAGGTGTAGAAAGATAGCTGATAGCTGTAGAAAGGAAATGAGGATATATATAGTGACTTGGGATCCTTTGATTGGAAGATCATGATTAGCTAATGTGGGCCAGCTGGGTCAATCATGAGCATGTGCTCCTCTCGAAAATAGTTTAAAATTAAACTTTACTTGAAGAAATGAGCGTCATCATTTAAGAAAGGAAATTCTTCAAGGTCCAAGAAAAGATGAAGGATTTGAACTTTTGGATTTTGTTAAACTTAAATTCTACCTTTAAAGTTAAATGGCTTAGGAATTGTTTATTTCAATTTGGTTTTTATACCATATAATATTTTCAAAAAGGTTGGAGGATTGCGTTTTTTTACTATCATGTGACTACTCTGTTAATAAACTACCAGTAACATTGGCCAATTTTTATCAACAAGCTCTTAAAGCTAGTGGTGGTCAAAGCGAGGCTTCATGAAACACTGAAACAGTCGAAGCAAATGTGTCGAAGCTTCGAAACGTTTCAAAACCCCACTCTACAGTGACACCTAGTGGTCAGTTTTTTTATGTATTGCACTGGAACAGCATCAGCAATGCACAGTTGAGCAAATTGAGGTATTAAAACCTACTTTGTAAATTGAACCTACAAGTGGTTTAGTAGAGCGGTTAGGGTTCCTGACTGCCATGTTGGCATACTGGGTTCGAATCCAGGCTGCGACAGCTCTTTTGAAATGCTTTAATATCAGTTTGAATCGCTCTGTTCTTGAATCGTTTTGTTTCAACGTTGGTCTGAAATCCGAATAAACACTTTGTGAATAAATATGTCTTGTTTTGGTCATGAAACAGGGTTGTTGCTAGATCAGACACGGTTGTGGCCAGAAGTTAACAAGAATTATTTTTATTATTTATTAAATTTCCCATTTATTGTATTTTATTTATGTCTACCCAAAACCTAAACCCAACCATCAGAGTACTGTAAAAAAACTAATTATTGTTTTACAGTGTTACAAAAACGATGCTGTATTGATGGCGTATCAGCAGCTGTATCCTATTTAGACTACACCATAAAACAGTAACATGATTAAAATACACAAAATCGTGATTTCTGAGTATTTGTACAAGTCGGGATTCAAACCCAAAAGTAATTTGAAGTTCAGTTACAACATGCACACGCACGGTCCACTAGGCCATAACAGACAGAAAAATTGCTAGACCTTGTCAGTCAAATGCGCATTCGCCAGGTCTTGAAACTCTTCTGAGCTAATCGATGCTTTGAATCGCTTTAGTCACATGACCAAGTGTTTCGAAACACTTTAGTCACGTGACCTGGGTGTTTCGGACCATGCTTCGGTGCAGTGTTTCGAAACACTTGCGCTTCGGGATCTCAACACTGTGTCGAAACGTCAGTTTCACGTCAGCCATCCCTACTTAAAGCATGGAAGTTGTGCTATGTGCACAATTTCTCCCCCCATAAAGCAATTTTGTGGAATAATTCTTGTATTACTTTTAACCGAAATCTCTGCAAAATTGAACAGATGAAGGTATTTATTTCTTATCTGATATTTTGTACCAATCAGCTAATTTACTTTCTTACAAAAAATTATGGAGAATGGTCATTCTCTATTAAATTAAGAATATAACTCTGTAACAAAAGCCATTCCCTCTGGTTTACTAATGCTAATGAGAAGTCATATGTCCTCATATTGTACTCATGATCCTGTACTATACTTAAATGAGGTAGACTTTTGTAGTAAAAAAT
Source organism: Danio tinwini (assembly GCA_903798205.1). Lineage (NCBI taxonomy): Eukaryota > Metazoa > Chordata > Actinopteri > Cypriniformes > Danionidae > Danio > Danio tinwini. The sequence continues at coordinate 3,831,497 of CAIGQZ010027068.1, read as the reverse complement.
GTACAAACAAAGTTATTAGATTAATATTTTTTAAAAACGGAGCCTTAAAGCCTAGAGGCATTTTTTTTTTTTTGGAATGTTTGTTTTAAAGATATTGTGTGGGAAAAAAAAAGCTTGGTTGCTTCCTTTTCGTTTCTGCATAAGTAATAAACATAGGGAACTACATTTAAAAATACTTCACAACATTTATGTTAGCAATTATACATTATCGAAATGTATGCAGACTGATGAAAATTGCTCATTCTGTTTAAATCATCCAGAGTCTTCGATTAATCTTTTTTATGAATGTCAACATTCAAAGAAGTTTTGGGAAGACTTTGCGTCAAAAAAATCAGGTTCAGATGTAATTTGACCCTCAAAGATGTTATATTTTGTTTTGTCTCAATTTATCTGTGGAATTTATAATAAATCTTTGGATTTTATTTGGTAAATTTCATATTCATAAATGTAGATTGAATAACTCCAAACATTGTTTAAAGGTTTCTATTATAGATTTTCATTTGTATATTCACTCACTCCAGTATAATAATAGCAAGAAATTTCAAGATACAATTATAGTTGCAAAAGAGCTGAAGCTAATCGAATAGTACTTGCTGTCAATTGGGTAGGATAAATCATAATATCATTGTAATGGTTTCTATGTTGAAGCTGTCTTTTTATTTATTTTGATTATGTAATTTATATTTTAGCTCCGGTTTCCCCCACAGTCCAAAGACATGTGGTATAGTTGAATTGGGTATGCTAAAATTGACCATAGTGTATGAGTGTGTGTGAATGAGTGTGGATGTTTCCTAGTCATGGGTTGCAGCTGGAAGGGCATGCTCTGCGTAAAACATATGCTGGATAAGTTGGCGATTCATTTTGCTGTGGCGACCCCAGATTAATAAAGGGACTAAGCCGAAAAGACAATAAATGAATGATGAATTTATATTTTAGTGTATTTTATGTTATTAGTTACATTTGTATTTTTTGGATGTCATGTTTTAAATTGTATATTTGCTGTTGTTTAAATAAAAGTAATAACAAAAAAACAATAATAAATAAACCAAGTCCTGCCCCATAACTGACAAAAATCCAAAAAGTTTGCACTAGCAGAGAAGCACCAGCGAGCGAGCGGAGAGAACTGATTGCGAGGGTTTATGACGAGCTCACGAGCTCCCATTTCCTTGCGGTGGATCAGTTCAGCGTGCGCGTGAATACCTCCTGTGCACGCGCGAGCAGTAGTTTGATTGGTGGACCCACTGAGCCCAAAGATGGAGCTGCACCAGGAGGCCCACTGAGCCCAGAGATGGAGCTGCACCAGGAAACCCTGAACGTCAAGCAATTGCAGTCACAAACACAGCAATGCTCATTTATGAATTACTGTCTAAAGATTTTTCATGTATGAATTATGAAACACATTATCTAGATTTTCTAAATATTTCTAGCATTTTAATATGATGGTAAAATTTAAATCCAGTAATTTTTTTACAAAGTACCATTGAACTTAAAGTTATTTAACTGTCCTTATATTTAGACATCATGCAACAAAGGAGCAAAATGGGACACAAAGCCACAGCCAACATGATATTTTGAGCTATTGATATCAAATGTTTTTTCAAGAACAATGCTATTACAATATAAATAAAACATATTTTAGGAACAATAACTGTAGTAACACATGTGGAAGTCCATTAGCAATTTGTGAAAATCATGGAAAACTACTACTGCTAATTAAAGAACTTATTATAACTTCATGGTGCTCATTCATGTTAAATCATCTTAATTATACAACAACATCAGAAATGTAACATAACATAGTTTCAGTTAAACCTGATTTCCTTACAGCATGCATGAAATGATTCTTGTTTTTGTGTGAAAGCCCTAAATGATTATTTATGTTGATATATTTGCTAAATGTCTGTTTTATTAAATTTGCTAAATGTCTGTTTTGTTACTAAGCAGGAAAAGAAAGTCTGGATATAACTCAGAAAACCTGGCTGTGCCACATTTATTGTCAGATTTTATATATATATATATATATATACAATCTGAATTCAGTAATTTAGTAGATTACAAATGAACGTGTTGATTTCAGACATTCTGAGCATTAATTTTGTTCTCTCTTATGATCTTTGCTTTTTTATAACTAATCTTATGCTTCAAGAACTTTACAATTATTTGTTGGTCAGATTTGTCAGAGTTTTATAAATATTTTCAATTCTAGGCTTTTGGGCTCACTGGAGGAGCTGCACCAGGAGACCCACTGAGCCCAGAGGTGGAGCTGCACCAGGAGACCCACTGAACAGTGTTCCCTCCCACTTTAAAGCCTCATTTAACTATTTCAGGTCGACACAAATGCGTATTTTGCCATTTTTCGTCAGAACAGGAACCATAGTTGCACACCACTCAGTAGGTTGTGTTATCTGCTGTATAACACCATCGCTCTCCATCTTCTGCAACTCCTCTTTTACCTTCTGTAGCATTGGTATGGGAACACGCCTTGCTGTATGCACCAAATATGGCTGTACTGAGTCTTTCAGGAGTATTTTGACAGGATTCGTTTTGAGTGTTCCTTGTTCACCATTCACATAATCATGTTCTGAAACCTCCTTAATTGTCACCTCAACTCTCCTCACGAGGTTCATGTCAGCTGATAGAGTTCTGCTTAACAGGTTATACACTTTATGTCCACAGACCACATAAGCAACAAATGGATAGGACTTTTTTTATAGTGTCAGTGGCACTAAACTGACCTAAGCAGGTGAGCTTTCCTCCAGGGCTTTCCAATGTGACATTGACTGGCTTCAATGCCATTACAGGAACCAATGTGCTAAAAGTTTATTCTGTTACAATGTTCACATCAGCCCCTGTATCAATTTTGAATTTTACAGGTGTTGCTCCAACTAAAAGCTGCAGAGTTCACTGCTTTTCAAGTTCCTTTCCATTGTAAACAGAGCCTGAAAAATACATATGTTGATCAGCACTTTCAGTGACTTCTCTGACTGACCTGCTGTTTCTACATACTCTCGCCCAGTGTCCCATTTTGTGGCATTCTCCTTTACGTAATTGCAATCCTCCTATGCATCTCACAAACAAGCCCCTGTCCCCTAGTGACCAGGCAGCTGTGTGTGAGTTAAAGTGGTTTGCCTTGATTGTACTGTGATCAGTACTCTGTGGTATGGCCAGAAAAACCCTGGTTTGAATCCTGGTCACAGCAGTGCATACCTGCTAATTGAAAGCTATGCTGGGCTGAGTTTTTATCACCTCAGGCCATGGGCTGGATTTCTCTCCACAACCTCTGCTGTATCTAGTGTTGCCCACATCTGGCCAAGAGAGCGAACGAGTGACAGCAAGGTGTAGTCAGGGCCGAGAGGTTAAAGCAATGGACTTAAAATCCACTGGGGTCTCTCTGTGCAGGTTCGAAACCTGTTGACTACGATGGTTGGCATGCTCCACAATGTTCCATTTTGTTAATTTCTCCCTAACAGAAATGCCATTCTTTTCTGCATCTCGCAAACAAGCCAGTGTCCCTTGGTGTCCCGACAGCTGCAGGGCCCTGAACAGTGTTTCAGTGACTTCTCTGACTGACCTGCTGTTTCTACATACTCTCGCCCAGTGTCCCATTTTGTGGCATTTGTGGCATTTTCCTTTCCTTGCAGGGCAGCGCTCATCATGTACATGCTTTGCACATGCACATTTTCCACACTTTGCATGACTGTCTGTTCCAGTTTCGTCTCTATTTTTTTATTGTCTTTTCAAAGCTGCGCACCCACTGCCTCCCCTTGCATACTGATTTGAGTGGCCACTTCCTTAGAATGCCGTACGGTTTGAATTGTCTGTGCCAATGTGAGATCCGTTATCAATTGCAGCCTGCGAGACAATTCTTTGTCAATAATGCCGACTACTATGCGGTCGCGAATATTTTCATCCTGCATAGCACAGAATTCACAGTGTTCAGACAGCTCGTACAGTGCTCTTATAAACAACTGTGCTTTCTCACTGTGTTGTTGCACCCTCTGATGGAAGCGCGCTCGCTCGTGAATGACGTTCCTTCTTGGAAAAAAGTATCCGTCAAACTTTTCCAGCATAATGTCAAAGTCGTTTTTATGTCTTTCTTCGGCAAAAACGAACGACTTATAAATGTTCTTTGCCTCGCTTCCCATGGCATAGATGAGACAACTTACTTGCACATCTCCATCCTCCTTATCTAATTTAGTAGCTGTCCGAAATCTCTGAAATCGCTGTCTAAAATCCATCCATTCCGTCGGCTTGTCAAAGGAAAAACTCGAAGGGGGATTAAATTTCGCCATTGTTTATCACTTCTGACACCATGTAAAATGACAGAGACTAGTCAGTTGCTTGGAACACACACACGTTTTTATTCTCTTAACTCGCCTGCATCATGACCTCTCTATGCACTTCCGCTTTTTTCCCCCATACCCCTTTAGTTAAAGCAACAATACAAAACAGTAATGGTATCATTACATCACTTGACAGTTATCGCGTTCACCTCACACGCGAAATGTCCCTAGTTCAAAACTGGGCAGGAACAACCTCTGGCTTTTATGACAATTGTCAAATCAGGCTTCTGTTGAGCACTGACGTTCACTGAAAACATCCTTTCTGCAAAGCGGTGTGAGGCTAGAAATTTGAATTCAACTAAGTGTTTACTTTCCCTGGTGCTGTCACAAACTTGCATAGAATCTGATTTATTTCAGCTCTGTGTTGTGCATGAGCAGGTGGTCAGTGCGTTTGCTTGCCATCCACAGTGCAGACCATACAAGACAGCTCTGTAAAGAAAACTATAAAAAACTTTAAGCAGTGCTGTCGTATTGATTTCTGTAGTGTAGCATAGTGTAAAGTGGACAAGTCACATACATGTGTGGTTAAGGTGATAGAAGTCCATTGGGGTCTCCCTGTGCAGGTTCAAACCCTGCAGACTACGTTGGTTGGCACGTTCCACAATGTGGACTGGTCGATTTTGCTCATTTCTCCCTAACGGAAATGCCATCCTTTTCTGCATCTCACAAACAAGCCAGTGTTCCTTGGTGTACAGGCAGCTGCAGGGCCTATCGGTGAGCCGTGATCATATAGTGGTCAGTACTCTGCGTTGTGGCAGCAACAACCTTGGTTTGAATCCAAGTCACGGCAGCATTTTCCTGTTAACCATAAGAAATGCGTGGGCTGCTTTTTACAACCTCAGACAGGAATCTGCCCCCATCTGTGACGTGTCCAGTGTTGCCCACATCCAGCCAAGAACGTCAATGAGTTGCCGTCACGTGTAGTCGTGGCCGAGAGGTTAATGTGATGGACTAGAAATCCATTGAGATTCGATTCCTGCCAACAGCTTTATTTTGCACATCCACAATGTTGTTCTTGTTGTTGTTGTTAACCGTAATTCTCCTTTACGTAATTGCAATCCTCCTCTGCATCTCACAAACAAGCCCCTGTCCCCTAGTGACTAGACAGCTGTGTGTGAGTTAAAGTGGTTTGCCTTGATTGTACAGTGATCTGTGGTATGGCCAGAAAAACCCTGGTTTGAAACCCGGTCACAGCAGTGCATACCTGTTAACGGAAAGCCATGCTGGGCTGAGTTTTTGTCACCTCAGGCCATGGGCTGGATTTCTCTCCAAAACCTCTGCATCTAGTGTTGCCCACATACGGCCAAGAGAGCGAACGAGTGACAGCAAGGTGTAGTCAGGGCTGAGAGGTTAAGGCAATGGACTTGAAATCCACTGGGGTCTCTCTGTGCAGGTTTGAAACTTGCTGACTACGATGGTTGGCATGTTCCACAATGTGGACTGGTCCATTTTGTTAATTTCTCCCTAACAGAAATGCCATCCTTCTCTGCATCTCGCAAACAAGCCAGTGTCCCTTGGTGTCCCGACAGCTGCAGGGCCAAGTGGTGTGCTGTGATCGTATAGTGGTCAGTACTCTGTGTTGTGGCCGCAGCAACCCCTGTTAGAATCCGGGTTACGGCAGCATTTTCCTGTTAACCGTAAGTAAT
>CAIGQZ010027068.1:3804500-3825108 GCA_903798205.1 Danio tinwini | reverse complement strand
ATATATATGTAATTAAATAAAGAAAATAAATAATAATAATAATAATAATAATATAACTAATAATAATAAAGTTCTGTTTCATGGTGCCCATGCAGTCAGAGCAAGGTAATTAAAAAGTTTGGACACATTAACAACACTATGCATAAAATGCCTTTTCCTTCATATGTGAACTAAAAGTTGTAATTCTGTGTTAAATACATATGCCTTACAATTTTCCTGAATCATGAAATATTTTTTTCTCTATGTAGGAACACCAGCTCTGTCCATGCTGGCCTTACCTTCGAGCACCCAAACTGGACATGTGAGGACTTCAAACACCTTTCCAAACTCAATGTTCTATTTTTTATGCACATCTTGCATTTTAATTTTCAGAGTTTGATTTTAATGTGTCTGTATTTCTTAGAAATTTTTCTTTATTGGTTTTGGATTGATATTTACTTTTGTAAAACCTTAAAGTGACAATGTATTTATTTATTTATTTTTTATTTTTTTACATTTTGCTTTGATATTTCAATTTTTTAAAAAAAATAAAAATGTGTTTATTTCCCTGATAGTTTGCCCCCTTTTAGCAGTATTTAATTATTGTGTAAAAGTTTTATTTCTCAGTGCAATACTATGTGTCTTTATTCTTAAAGTTCAGTCTGTTTTTAAATTATACTATTTAAATTTATACTATTACAATACTATTTTTAAAGCACTTAAAACTGTGAAAGAAAGTGAATTTCTTCAGTTTTTTTTTTTTTTTGGTGACACTTTGCAATAAGGTTTCTTTAGTTAATGTACTAACATGAACTATTAATTGACTATACTTATAAACATTTATTAATCATAGTTTAACATTGACTATTGCATTATTAAAATCCAAAATTATGCTTGTTAACATTAATGTTAATGCACTTTGAGTTAACAAGAATTAACCAATAATTTTATTTCCATTAATTTTAGCATAGAAGAATGAATACTGCAATAAACGTATTACATGTTCACATTAGTAAATACATAAACTTAATTAACTAATACAACCTTATTGTTAAGTGTTACCTTTTTATTTTTTGGATTGATACTAAACATTTTATTTAGTATTTAAAACCTTAAAGGTATTTCTATTGTTCTTGATATTTTGCCCCTTTGCAGTATTTTAGTGCTGATTGTAATGTAATGCATCTATATTGTTGAATTTATGTTTGTTTGTTTTTCTGTCCCCCCCCCCCCCCATATTTTAGGATTATCTACTATTTTTAAAGTACTTAAAACCTATTAAAGTCTAATAAAAAATAATTATAAAAAATAAAATTAACAATCACATTTTGTTTTATGAGTGTTTTGTTCCTGTTTTGTAGGACTTTTATTTTAACAGGAAACACGACTGATCCTTCAAGTTTAAAGTTTTATCTCTATTATTCCATCACTCAATCAGATCATTTAATATGAAATATGAAATATTCCATTTGTAATTTTTTTTATAATAAACTAAAAAAAGAATACTTGTTTTATGCAGTTTGTTTAATGTAAACTCTAATTCACATTTTAAAAGATATTTAAAACCACTATGAATGTATTTAAACTAATATTTGATTTTATATAAGTGTTTCCCTGTGGGTATTTTTATTTTAATTTATTTAGCACATTCCTAAACTTGAAAACAAGTTTTAAATACTTTATGGCTCTAATAAATTGTTAAACATTACAATATTTTTGACAAAACTGTCTAAAACAATTGTTTACAAGTGCCTAAGTGGGATTCGAACCCCATTCTTGATAAAAAAAAAGAAAAATCTGATTGGCTCTGACATCACTTGCGCCTGTGGGCAGGTCCTTCAATCTGATTGGCTGGCACTGCGTTCTAACTATATGCTTATTTCACGCGACCGCCATTTTAAAACACGAAAGTGAGGCTGCGATGGGAAGAAACCCAGAAGTATAGGATCAGCGCTGTAAACATTGCAACAACATGCTGTGTACTACACACCTCCAGCTGTTGCTGCAACTTCAAAATGCAGAAATGGTGTAAACATCACTTTAATATCATTTAGTTTAATTTAAACAATTAAAAGCATATGAGGCATCAAACAACATCACAATTACTTTAAAAGTGATACGCTGAAGTGTCCTCCTAGACTTCAGTTCATGGCACCAGGTAAACACCGTGGGGACGCTTCCCTGCTTCAGCCTATGTAACCCGGTGAGCGCTAAAACACTGCAGTCCTCTGTAGCAAATCTTCGTGTTGTCTGTAATAGTGTTGTCCCGGTACTGAAGTTTTAAAAACGTCCATTTCCCACTAACATTTAAACGCAGCTGATTTGCCGTAGTATTCACCAGTGCTCAACAGAATGACTGTGAAGGTTATCAGTTCACCGCTCTTCACAGATTGAAAACACACATAGACGGGCATTGGAGCGTTTTAAAGCCGTGAAGATCAGTCGATTCATCAGCGATCGCTCGTCTGTGTTTGCACTCAGTAAACAGCGGTGAGTTTGGTGAACTGATGACCTTCACAGCCAATCATAGTGATTTCTGTTGAGCACGTGAACACAATGGCCAATCAGCGCTGTTTAAGAACGCCATCAACAGTGCTTAAATGTTAACGAGAAATGGGCATTTTTTTTATTTCAGTACTGAAATTTAGAATCTTGGCAAGTCTAATATAGTGAAAGAATCAGTTCATTAACTTGAGTTTGATGAATGGCATCTAAAATGTGTGTTTGGGAAAGAAAACATTAGCTAAGGAGTGCCATTTCCCTTAACTTAGCTAATAATGAGGTCAAATATCCCTTTTTATTTTCACTATTCATTCAGAACGGACCTTCGGGTCACCCGGAAGGCGGTGAAAGTATAAATTTGCGTCACTTTCTCTTCACTGATAAGATATACAGCCAGGTACACAACATTCCTGTGTGATTCAGGCGATACTTCCGGGATTCTTCCCACCACAGCCTTGATTTCGATATTAATAATGGCGGCCGCGTGAAATCCGTCCATTCACGGCCGGCCTCCGCTTGACAGGCGGAGATACTGTCCACTATACTAACGAGGACCGGCTCTACCCAGGTGCAAACTGTTGGGCCACAGCATTATGTTGAGGGTGCCCGAGCGCAAAAGGCTGCACGTTTCACCCCATGAACGTCACACTGTGTGCTTGTTTCTTTGTACAGCATCCTGCTGAAGCCTTTAAGAGGAGTTCAGCGTCCTAAAGAAAGAGCCTTCCCATCAGGGAATCAAACCCCAGTCTTCCGCATGATAGGCAGAGATACTGGCCACTATAGTAACAAGGATTGGCGCTTCTGCTATCCTGTCAAGCGTGGGTGGCAACTTTCTGCCAACAGTCTCACCAAACCGAAGCCTAGCCATTCCTCCCTAGGACAGTCAGAGTCAGACATGTAATAAAAAGAACGGTTCTTCGGTTTAGTCAAGAGGGCAGACTGTAGCTTCTGGTGGTTGTAGTCGCAATCAAAACCTTTGGCTGTTATCAAGGGCTGGGCTCTAAGCTGTCTGATCGCCTGGTCACATGCTTTTGCATGGTGACATCACTACTATTTGTTTCATCCTCAATGCTGCTGTGAACATGTGGATATATTTGTCTTAACCCAAGACTGCAGCTCTTTCTGTCTGACCTCATTTTGTATTGCATAATGCTTCGATGCCTTTCCTTCAACAAAGTAAGATTACGAGCCCAAATGTGCCATGCAGTCACCCTTGCCGAACATTGCGGTGTGTCAGGCGGAATGTTTTGGCCCAGCAGCGTAGTTCTACAGCTCGAGTTTCTCTTCAGTCACGCATAAATCTTTCGCCTTTTACTAAAAATTTCCGTGGAGAGGAGCTAGTACGAGTTTTGTTTATTTTTGGGTGCTCTGCTATTTGCAGATCTGCACAGAGTTGTTGAATTGCAGAACAAGTTGTGGGTGAGCGTTTGTGCTAGCTGCTCAGCTTAGACCAAACGCTTGTCTCAACAGCCATCAAATGTAGTGTGCGTTAAGGTCATCCTCTCCAGCGCAGCAATCATGAATCCGTATATCATTTTTTCCCTCTCCTCACAATTGCGATCTTTGGGACCACAGCAATAAAGTGAGGCTCATTAATTGCAAAAGCCAGCCCTTTGTACCACAAGAGGCTATGGCCAATCTTGCATGGTGGGTTTGTTTCTTTGGACAGCTCTATGCTGAAGCCTGAGCTGGGGTGAGGAGTTCAGCCACCCTAAAGAAAAAGCCTCCCCGTTGGGGAATCGAACCTCGGTGCCCCATGCTGCACAGGCGCAAACTGTTGGGCCACAGCATTATGTTGAGCTAGACCAAATAAAATAATTGAATGATTGGATGATACATGGTCCAGAGGGCTACTTTCATTATATATTTTATAATATTCATTTGGTATTTTCTTTTATGATGTCATTTATCATATATGTAATTCCTATGGTTGAAAGACATGTAAGCTTTTTTCTTCTTTATTTTCAAAAAATGTAAGTTAAGTTTATGTATAAACTAATTTCGAGAGAATCACGTGCTTATGATTGTTCTCAGCTGTCCTGCATTAACCCATGATCGATTATCCAATCAGACGACTCCTAACTTACTATAAATAACCAGAGTTTTCTTATCTCAATATCTTCGTCTTGAAGAAACCCCCACACCCACCTCTACTTTCCCTCCTTTTTAGATGGGCGACACGGTGGCCCAGTGATTAGCACTGTTGCCTCACAGCAAGAATGCCACTGGTTTAAATCCCTACTAAATCAGTCGGCATTTCTGTGCGGAGTTTTTGCTTGTTCTCCCTGTGTTCACCTGGGTTTTCCGCGGGTTCCCCGGTTTCCTCCCACAGTCCAAATAACACGCACCCTAAGTAAATTGAACACTCAAAATTAATACCATAGTCAAGCTCTAAGCAAGCATCCTCTCCTCAGTCATTCATTTCCACCATTCAGCTAGAATAAGCCGGGGGAGTTTATCGAGATCTACCTGAGCTCAAACTCCCCTCTCGCCCTGCAAACGGGAGGGAGCCCAGGGCTCGAGGATCTTACAAGCTCAGGGCTCTCTCCCGGGACAGCATGCCAAACAAGCATTATTATTAATCATCAGCTAAGTGTGAACTCTTGAAAGTATGTTATATAACTTGTAGCCATGCTATAGGGACATTCTACCAGAAACATACATTTTCACTTATAGAAAATGGCCTGACCTTTAAAAAAATCATACAAAATCAAGCATAAAATCATACAATTCAATGACACAATGCATCCTTGATCACTGTCAGCTTTTTCTTCGTCAAATGGTGTCACTTCTTCTGAGCTATAGCCTTGAAGGTGTATTGCATGCATTTAAAAGTAAAATTTAATAGAAATATGACAGGACTGACAGAAAAATGGGAACAACTGTAGAATATTATTTATTTGTGAAATGTATTCATTAGGCTATTTGATGTTTTTAATCAGTCGAATTATGTGAACAATAGCAACTTAAACTTGCTATTTCAGATTTTTTTCCTCTTCGAGATAACAGTTTTTAGCATATAAAACTAATAAAGCTGTAGGTTCAACTGGGCTGAGGACAAGGACAATGACAGGGTTTGTAAGCTTGTAAAGTGTCAATTTTTAGAGATTTTCTGGCATGAAATACTTTTTATTCACTGTATTTTTGTTTCAAAGACAGATAATGCAGGTTTCTGGTAAAATGTCCCATATTGTGTCACTTGGTCATTTGCAGATATATATGATATTTATTTCAGAAATGCTATTATAAACAAATTAAATAAAATACATGTTACAAAATTAATACATTAATTAAATTAAACTCCATGGACATTTTATCATTCCAACTACAAAACAGAGTGTTTGCAACAACAACAAAATGTTAGCTTTCTTGATTCACAAAACTGGACCGGTTGCTTTATTTTATTTCTCTAATGTATATTTTCTAAACCTCCTCACGGTGTAATGCACTCTTTATTAGTATTTGTAATATCACGAATAATCTCGAATCTATCTGAATTTATAAAGATGTATGACTTCTCCATAGTAGGGTTCGCAAGTTAGTTTCCCTGTGTGATGATGCGCGAAGGAAGAAAAAAAGACCGAGAAAAAGTCTCGCGATAGGCGCTTACTTGCACGGCCGCCATATTGTGTGACATTTTTTTGATTCTTATCTGTTGGAAGTGAAAAGGAAGAGAGAAAATAAGGGGGAGCAGAGGGGGGAAAAGCAGAAGAGCTGTCAGAAGATTTCCCGAGTCTGAGAAGCAGCGGGGCGGCGTGTGTTTCTTCCCCACTGCGGTCTGTACCCGAGCGGGCCTGGTTCTGCTGGCGGCCCGGCCCAGCGCAGTTCCGCCGCGGCGTCTCGGGGGTTGCAGGCGGCCCGGGGAGCGGCGCCCGACACGGTGAGAAAAACGCTTCACTCTAGGCCTTTCGGCTGTTTACGAGATCGAGAAGGACGCCGAACAGCTCGGCTGACTGCATCGTATTTGTTTGGTTTTCTGCTTGTCTGTGATGCCTGCTCTGATTGCTAGTGTACACACTTATGGGCTAACAACGCAATGAAAAAGTTGTAAAACTTTTTCTTTAGCATGTTGCGTCCCCGCATCCGGTTTACTCTGATCGGGTTGATTCCCTAACTCGCTGTTTTGATTTTTGTAGTCTGTTGACGTCTAAGTTATGCTTTGCATCGTCTATGTGGTTAGTAAAGTTACTGAGCTTTTTTTCTGTGTGATTTTGAACAAATGTTTCAGGATAGAAAGATCCCCAAGTGTAGACTGCCATGTTAGAAAACTGAAGTTTTTCTGTTTCTTTCATGTTACAGGATTTCTATGCTTTAACGATTGATCGTTTGTCAGGTCAATGACAGGGGTAGGATTTTCTCTTAATTTTGTCATCTGCTACTCTAAGGAAAGAAAACTCTTGTGGTGATGAGGCCTTGCAAAACAAATGAAAGATCTGCCTGTCATAAATATAGTTTCGCTGTTTAAGACAGGCAGCGCTTTCATTCGTTTCTAATAGTTGTTTAAAATAATCCCAGGGAAATGTCTTTTGTGTCTAGGATAAAAAGTCCAGCTTTCTGAACAGAATACACTTTTACTAGTGCCACCTAAGAGTGTTTTAATCTGTGACATTGCATAAATGCATCTTTTGCTTCATTCCTGAATTAAAGGTTTTTAATTATAAGAAAGAGATTTAAAAGATGTACAGTTTGATAAGTGCTTCATTATGTCAAAACCTATTGGTAATCATATTTGCCTTCTTGGTATGTCATATTTCAGTGGTTATATGCTTCGAAAGACATTCAGCAGTAAGGTACAGGAGCAATTCCATGAAAATGTCAACCTTGCCATAAAAAAAAAAGTTTTCGCCAAAATAGCGAAACCTTTTCTGTGTTTTTTTTGTCCAAGCAAGTATTTTACAGGGCTGTTTTCAAACAATAATATTTAAATTATCAAAATCACACAAGTGCTAATTTCACATCTGTCACATCCATAACAGAGTTTTCCTCATGTATGCAAAAAAAGTCAAATCAAATCAATCATGTTTGTTCTATAGTGGGCCAACTCATTATTTCTTTTGGGTTGTGCAGTTTAATTCACAGAAATACTGCAAGCTTAGACTTTTTTGCATGTTTATTTACGTTATTTAAGATACAAAAAATGTTTACAGATTGATATTTTTACGTTATTTAAGATACAAAAAATGTTTACAGATTGATATTTTTCTCCTCCCATCACTCTGTGGCTAGTTGTTTTGGAAAATATAAACAGATGTTTCAATATAATGTTAACATACACTTTCTATGTAAATTTATGTTTTGAGATTTTACTGTAAATGTCACATCCATAACGCTGGAATTGCTCACATATATACTCTGCCTGTACTCAGATTTCTGTGTATTGCATGGAATCTAATTTATTTGCCAAAATGTGCAGTTATGCATAAACCCAACATAAATTTTATATCCCACAATGCATTTTGCCTTTAATTTTTCTCATGCCTAATTAACACTCTTTTTATTTTTATTTATATAGCTGCTTGAACTCTGCACATTGGTTAAGCGAATACAGCTCTAATTCATAAATTGAGAAACACTTTTTTTTGTTTATATATATATATATATATATATATATATTTAAATTTAACTGCTTAATTTTAGTTTACTAACATTACTAAGGCAGTTTGTCAAAAACACAAAATTAAGCAAAAAATACTTTGTCTCTTATGTCTTGGAATACAATAAAAATAAGTCCTAAAGACTTTTAAAACTGATAAATAAAATGTTACAAAGTGTGTACAATAGTAAAGTGTAAACGCTAAACAATCTAAGCAAACTTTAAGGGAGATCCACATCTGTAAGCTCAATAATAGGTCGATAATAATGATACAGTAAACCTCAAACTCCGTCAACAAAACAAATTATAATCATCAAATCTGAGCTTTCAATTAAAGGAACAAACCATCATTATTCAAATACATATTGCAACTTTACAATTGAAAGACAAGTTGGTTAACTCTCTGGTTTTAATGCTGCAGGAGAACATGTGTGACTACATTTCTTCCTATGCTAAACACTCTTTCAGATGGGGTGCTGGTGACTGGGATGCACAAGAAAAGAAACCAAATAGCCACTCTGGCGACCTGATACAGTATATTTTTTTTATTTACAGTCTCCTCACTGCTGCTGCATGTTTTATTCTGACCTGAGATGGCGATGACAAAACCCAGCCTGAGTCCTTTCACATATTGTGTCTAAAAGCATGTGGAGAGCATGAGCGTGTGGTTTCCTTCAATGCCCTATGCGCTTATGCTTCCCTGGTGTTTGTTGTAACTAGGGATGGGTATCATTAAGGTTTTAACGGTATTACTACTCTTATCGATACCAGGTTCGGTACTTTAACGGTTCTCTTATCGGTACTTTTTGTAGTGTTTTTTTTTTTTTTAATGAAAAAAACAAAACAAATTGAACAGAATTAACAACACTCAGTGTTTCCTCTAGGATTTTTTCCAGCTGTGGCGGCAGGACTGGTAGACTACTAACTACCTATGGCGATAATTGTGTTGCGCTCAATGACAAATGTCAAGAACGCAGTACAAGTCGAGATCGCATTCATGTAATACGAGCATGCGAATCTCTTAGCTTGCGCGCCGATTGCCTCTGTTCGTGCGCAAAACTTCTTGCACACCCTCAAATAAACTCTGCTCAAGTGCAGATTTTCTTGTGTGCGCTTAAATAAATGCTGCTGAAGTGCGATTTAGTGCGTTTATGTAACATGTATGTCTCCAACATTTATTAGATTTGCTAGGAACATTTATAATTGCGTCCAATAGACCTACAGAGCGGCATTAATGCGTCCTGAAGTAAAGTGAAACGGCTATAAACTCCAGCAAGATAGTCATTGTATGCAAAGCCATAGGCTATAAAGTATAATTATGGAAACTGTGTTCATCTTAACTGAAAACTATCTCGTGTTTGCTGGCCTCACGCATTCACGCACCTGTCAGTCAGTCAGCATGTCACTTTAAAAAGGTTAAACAAATAACGCACAGCACTACGATTACAGAAAAGTTTGCGCTGTTATAATTCATCTACCTTTTAATACGTTTTGGTGCGATTATAACCCGCTATTTAAAAAAAAAATTGACTGAATGTTTTTGAATAAGGAGCTGTAATGTAGCCGTGGCGGGATGAATTTTGGTGTGGCGCCCCGCCATGGAAGAATGGATGTAGCGGAAACCATGACACTGTTTTATTATTATGTTTTTAATGTAAAATAAAACAAAACCAATAATTGTAAAACAGATAAATAATATTTTTCCTGTAAAAGAATGTACAATGGTTTAAAGGAAAATGACTCTCAGTTTTTAACCATTCTTCTGGAGAAAAATCCGTATGTTTGCCTTTTCTGGCAAAATTCGGGACCTTTCTTGGTTTATTCTGCTCCCTGCAGTTAAAAATGCCGTCTTTGAATTGCAAGATGCAGTTAAATGAGATAATGTTTATGATTTTTCATTGACGCATTCATATAAATGAATTAACTGTGTTTTGGGAGTTAACTGTGTTTTTAACACAGTTTGGAGCATCTTGTAATGCAAAAATAAGCTTTCTTAATAAGCATAGTTTATTATTAGGCTATTAATAGGCTATATTTTTAAAATACAGCTGATGTAAATGCATTTTTAGTGTTTAAGATTTATTTAGGCTGCTGCAGAAAAAAAAATACTGTTTTCACTGTAACCGAATGTGTGTGTTTATTATTTAACTATTAATGCTATACTAATTTAAGTGATTGACTGCTGGCATAGCGATGTGGATGATGTAACGTTACTGTTAGTAGCAAGGCAGTCAAAAACTTTTGAAAGATACTTTCACTTAGCCAGATTGCTTGCGTTTCCACTTACACAAAATAACAACTTGTTGCGTTTGTTGCAATGGGCATTGTCACGGTCCACTTGGGAAATACAGCCTGTTTGTTTTACTATGCAAGCTCGAGCTGTGTGTGCGCAAGTCAGAGCTTATCGATACTTCAGTCTTTTGTAATTTAGCACCGATACCGATACCGGTACAGAGTTTCGGTACCCATCCCTAGTTGTAACTAGGCCACCTTCATGAACAAACTATTGCTGCAACTCTGATACAACGTTTACTTATGGAGTAAGCACTGCAGTGTTTGGGTGCTCTGTGTTTGTCTGAGGTAATTAGTCTACCGTTGTTACTGAAATGTGAATATTCCATACAAAGCGTGAATCTGATTTTGTTAGGTTTAGTCACATGAATTGCGGTGCTCTCGTGACATTGGTTAGACTTTGGCATAGTATGGTTTTAGTGTGAGTGCAAAGCGTGCCTGAGACCGAAACCGAAGACGCAATGTTACTTTTAAGGGAGTATTTCATATGGATTCTTACTTTTCATTGAACACAAACTGTCATAGTTTATCAAAGATACAAACTCCTCGCTGCACGTCAGCTGATGCCTTCAGCAAACCTTCTGATACCTGCAGCACGAGGACTTCTTTGATAATTTATGAACGTCAAAACTTGTGGATCTGTTCGGCAAACTTTTTGACTATGTCACTGCATCCCAAATGACAACAAATAATACAAAACAATATAACTAAAGCAATCTATCCTGTGCTGAGCGAGAGCGCTTATCTTTCTGCTTTTTTTTTATTTGCAAAAAACTGTTAACAAGTTTGTAACAATATTTGTATACAATACAGAATATGAATTACACTGTCAATGAAAAAAGTACAAGAGAAAGAAAGAAAGAGCATTGTCATGATTTAAGTATGCTCCGGATTGTAAGGTGAAATACAGTGTTAGTGCAGGCTGTCAGGGGAGAGGGGAAGGGGGGACAAGCGTGCTTCGGCACAATTCAAGCCGATCATGTGAGTACACTCTAAAATGCTTTTAGATCACTTTTACACACATTTTACATCACAATGCTTTTACAAATAGATGAATAATAATAAACTAAGCTTATTAAGGAATTAAAAATAAATAATTATTTGTTGCAACTTTATTATTTTTAATCGCAAACACAGTTAACTCATTTATTTGAATGTGTTAATGATAAATCATAAACATTAGCCACAAAGTCATAATTGAACTAAACAGAAATGGAATTAAGACACGTACACTGTAAGAAATGTCTGTGATTTTTAACAATACAAGTCTGTACAATCTACTGTGAAAACCTGTTAAATGATTAACAGCTTATTTTTGTACAAACTACGGAAAATAGCTGTAACAGATCTAACCTTTGATTTTCAGAAAGTAGGCAGTGTCTGCAATCTCACCACACACCCTCATTCACTAGTCCCTAAATTAGTCAATTAGTTTAGTCCACTAGAAAGAGTGAATGAGCACAAATGAGTGAACTCAGACACTGATGAGCACCTGATGTTAACAAGCACAATCACTGAAGGAAAGAACAATCAATAAAACTACAGACAGTCTCACACCAATTCAACTGAATTAAAACAGAGGATTAAACAACTCCATTTAATAACAGCAATAGCAGCTTCGCTGATTACAGTTTGACTTCAGTTCTGTCATATTGGCAAGAATATTTGATAATTGACAGAGGTTTTATATATATTTTTTGAAAATGTTTCATTTGACCTCACCATCATGAAGGCCAGAGGCTGCTTTAGTTGAGCTCTTGATCCTTTACTCTTCTATCTTAATGTTTCTCTGGCTGTTATAACTGTGTTTCTGAAACTCATCAGTCAGGTAAAGCAAAAAGAAACTATACTCTGTGTACTTAATTGTTACAGATATAATTATAAAGTAAATTATATTTATATAAGTTATGGCAAAACATCTTTTGAAATTATGGGAAAATGGCAATACCAATGGGAAGCAGGAAAGAATAGAAGACATATGTATAATATTCAGCCACAAGTGGGTAAAGGGAGGCACTCGAGTGGAAAAAGGAAAGAGGAGAATATATTATCCAGACTAAGAATTGGGCATACTGGACTTAACAGTACAATTAAGTTAATAGCAAAGCACAGAACGGGTCTATGTGAGTGTGGCAAAAATGAATCTGTTGAACATGCGTTCATGCATTGTGAGCGTTATAATGAAGAAAGAAGTAAGTTATTGGAAGAAGTCAAGAAAGAAAGAGTTTGAGTTTACATTGAAATTTTTATTAAATCTTGAGATAGGAAGACATAATTACACTGCATTGTTTAGATTTTTGAAAGATACAGGACTGATTAATAAGATATGATTTATTTGAATAATTGTTAATGTAAATTTATTAAGTTTAAGGTAGGGATGGAGGGAGTTATTTTCTGAACCTGACATAGTGGGAGGGGAAAGCAGAAGTCAGAAGAGCTGGAGACGCAGCGCTGGCGGATGCAAAGTCTCTTACTCAGTCTCTGAAGTCAGGTCACAGGAAGGTGGCAGTAATGCACAAGAACTGGTGCTATCTGCCAAATAAAAACGAAAGAAGAAACAAAAAAAAGTTAATTCATAAAAAGCTATTGCAAATTAATATTATTGCTGTTTGGGACAATACTGCAGCTTTTCATGGAGAGTCAATAAACAATGAGAAAAGAATTAATATCATGCACAACCTTGAGAGCTCCAGCAACACCTTAAGACACACAGACATCAATAATCAGGATATGAACTGCATAAGTCATAATTCATTCATGCCACAATGCATGCTGGATGCCAGCATAGTACAAAACTCCCAGCATGCACTGCAGCACGATTACATTTTGCAGCTTAAAGTTCTTACAATCTCTTTCTTTGCGTTTATTTTATTTTGTTTTTGTAGGGGAAATAGTTCAGTAGTGTGTTTTGTATTATTCTGGATTGTTTTTTTACATTATTTATTTTTTTATTTGATTGTTGAGATTCAAAGACAAATTGTTGATGTATGTGTGTTTTTAAGTTCTGCCATAGTTCAAACATTCTCTTTATGAATGGTGTATTTAAACCTGTTAAACAGTCATTAATTGCTGAAGCTTCAGTAGCTTCATTTATGTATGTTATTAATTTCTTACAACTAACAAGATATTGAATGAGAACACAAGCAGGTGAGGGTGGATATCATAGTTAATCTCATCAGACTTATTCTAAAGTTAAATTTTTGGCTTTTCATGCTATACAAATAGTGTGATTAACACAACTAATTATAGCAATCAAAATAAAAACTAGTGTTAACAATAGTTAAAGAGCCTGACTACAGCAGATGCTGACTAGGCATGGGACGATAACTGTTTTCAAGGTATACCGCGGTTTGGAAAAGTCAAGGTTTTAAAACCGCCAAAATTTTCTGTAATACCGTCCCTTTGGTATGTGTACGATTTTTTATTTACATTTTTTTGTTTGTTTTTTAGGACAACAGTATCTTCTGCAAAAAAAAAAATCCAAAGATGCCGTTTTAAATGGTAAAGAAATCTATGTTTTTGAAACTAATGAAGACAGCAGAAGTCAGTGAATAATTTGAATTATTCAGCCTGACATGTTTACTGCACCGCAATGTTACAATATTTTTCTTTCTATCTATCAATCAATCTATCTTTCAAAAAATAAAATATATTGTTTTCAAAAGTTTTTTTTTTACCCAGACATATAAAAATAATATATTTTAGAGCAGTAATCGCAATACCGTGAAACCGTGATTTCTTTTATCCAGGGTTATCATACCGTCAGAATCTTATAACGGCCCATGCCTAATGCTGACCTCCATCATGGTGACTTCAAATGAACAACAAACATTTCTTGAAGAGCTTTTATTCACATGACAGAAATGAAGTCAAGAATAAGAGAAGCTCCTGATGTTTGTGGAGTTGTTTAATGATCTCTGCTGAGATCTTGAGAAATTACATTTGTATTGTGTAATTTGTTTTATTTTCAGCAATTATTATTTTACGTAGAGTTTTATTCTCAGTTGATTTTATCTTTGGTTTTGGCTGTGTTTTGTGTGTTTTATTTTCTACAGTGATTCTGCTTGTTAACAGTTGTTTATCAATAATTCTCAATCCTCCTTTGATTAGACGCTTAATTATCTCATTAAATTCATCACTGCCTGAGTGTTCAACCCTCTGTAGTGAGAACACTAGTACGGATTTTGCTCTGGGATTTAAGGGGTTAAATGTGTTCGTCTGGTGTGCCGTGTCGCGGCGCATCCAGTGTATGACACCCTTCAGTCAAAGTTAATTCAGTGTGCTTGGTTATTAGTCTCGGTGTAGGTTACAAGCTCGGAGCTTTAAACTAGCACACAGTTGGCTGTAAAACTATACAAAGACACAAATGATTTTGTACTCTCTGCTTGGTCTGTGTCTGAGTCGTACATATACGGCTGAATGCTGGTCCTCTCACTCATGTTGCTTCTCTTTGTCTGCCTGTCTGTTGCCATACACAAAGAGGGGAGCTCTTGGCTCCGCCCCCTTGTTAAGTTGGGCGGGAAGTCTAAACTAATTGTCATGTGAAGCAACACGCCTCTAAAACAGCAAACTGTGTACACACCCCCAAAATGACACTTTTTAACACATCATAATAAAAAATCTGAATTGTGTTTTGAACTGAACCTAAACTAGCACACTTAGAAGAACCATAATATTAATATTACATCTTAAAACGGGTAAAATAGGTGCCCTTTAAAAGTTGATAATTGAATAATGAGAAAATTAAGACTCTTAAAGGTAGTAAAAAGTCTTAATACCATTTTTACGAGATCTTAAATTTTGTTCAAGCGTTGTCCAAAGTGTTTGACTCCAAAAAAGCATAAATATATTTATTTTTCCCGATTGATTCGAGCCGGCTGTGTCTGGCCAAGGTCCTCTGTCCAGGTGATGTGACGCTCTCCACATCTAGCGAAACCATAGAGCAAGGCTATTCAATTGGCCAATTGAATAGCCTTGTTCAAGGCAATTTGTTCTGACCCTCCAAATAGTGTGACCAAGACATCAACAATAAATTTAATTCAGTTGAAAAATGACAGCTATAGTTATGAAGTGACGTGTGTCTGTTCAATACAGCACGAGCTGTGCAGGCTGTGCAGAGCGTGAGTCTCCTGACAAAGCGAGTGAGTGGCGCGAGCAGCCGAAAACATTTGGATACTTAAACTTAAAGGCTTCTCAACGCCGCGTTTCTTTGCATGGAACAGATAATAATGAACTTGCGCGCAGAAAAGACGCAATATGTGAATGGCCTGCTGCTATAGTTAATCCAGTGTGCGTGCGTATTAGCCTTGGTGTAGCTATGAACTCTGAACTTTAAACTAGCGCACAAGTGGCATAACTTTGTTTAGTTGCTGCAGTTTTGTTCCGTGCAACATTGCATACTTTTTTATCAGATAAATTAGAAGACGACGAACTCGAATAAACCATATCGTGGTCATGTGTTTATTAATCCTGTTGAATCATATGAATGTAGTTATATCTTATTTATCTTACTTTTTTCCTGTTTTTTTTCTGGGCATAACTGTGCGACACGTGGCCCTCTGGCATCGGAGGAAATTTAGCACTGATCCTATCGCCGTACTTTACTCGCATGATGTGCAAGACAATCACAGCTTTAGCTAAATCGTAAATGCGATTTTATGTCGATATTTCATTCAGCCCTATACCACAGTGTTATATACTGTAAAATAGTATTTCTTCCACATTCTGTAATATGAAATTGCGTCTGATCACAAAAAGGAGGAATTTCGAATACTCTATATGCTATGAAATGAATCCAACGTAAGTTTATATCAGTAAATCTGTTCATAAACAATCATAAACTGTATTGCACATGATGTGCTACTGTACGACATCATTTACAGACCGATTATAGGTTTTAATTGCATTTTTTTTTTATTGTGGGCAAAACCTTTACCAGTATATAGTGAACAATAAGATATCGTGTATTCCTACTGCTCACCACTCAAGTCAGATCTACTCTATTTAGGTGATATTTTATCTGTATACAGATAATAAAGAACAAACAAAACAAAAAACAGGCAACATTATCTACAGCTGTGAATTATCTATACCTCTGTACTTATTAAAAATACATTTTTTGTACTTTAAAAAAATATATATGTTATAGCACGTTTGCACTGTAATTGAGCAACAGGAGTGAGATATTAGGATAACATTAATAAGTGCAAGTTTCTTAAAATAAAATATTGTGTTCCCCTGGAAAAAGTTTTTTTACCCAAAAACAAAAAAAATAATCAATACTTAAGTAATCACAATACTTTAATTCCATGAAAGCCTGATCTTTTTTTTCCCCAAGGTTATCATACAGTCAGAATCTTATCAGCCCATGCCTATTGTATAATCTGCAAAGATGCTAATGGCTTTTCATCTTTAAACAGAACTGTTTCAAACATCTAAAAGGTGAAAGTGACTTAAAACAAAGAGGAACTTTGCATTCTTCTCATGTTGTAACAGTTTGAGCAAACTTTCTTGTGTTTTCACCTTTGTTAACCTATAATTTAAATGTTTTTTTGTTTTTTTGCCAAAGGTGGATTTACTTGTATAAAATGACACGTAATGTTATCCATTGTTTTCCTCAGGATAATGTAAGCATGTAGTGGTTGGACCTTGTCCTGGTCATTGGGCATTGTACAAGTTAACAAACATTTCACACATATTCTAATAAGTAACACCAGAATATTTTTTACCAGTAAAATCGAACAATTCTATCTTAAAATTGATCAACAATTATTTTGATTTCTGAACAAATGATCTAAACACAAGCACAAACACAATAGAATAATAAGGCCCACATTCACAAAACATTTTATCTTACCACTAACAGTTTCTAAAAAGCAGTAAAGTTTATTATTATTATTATTATTATTATTATTTTTTATTATTATTTTAATCTGTTCAGAAAACTGCTTGAGACAAATTTACTGAGTAATAGAGAGAAGTCTGAAGCTGAGTGGGAGGGCTTTCAACTTAGTATTTAATCCCTGAAATTATGAAAACTCTGGGTTTTCCCATTTCAGAATGCAAGGTATGTCAAACCTGGCAAAGCAGAGTAAGTCAAGCCTGTTTATACAAGTGAGGTAACTCATGCTCATGTCACTTACTGTTGTAACTTACTCTGAACACAACCTGGTCAGGAGCAGGAGCAGCTTTCTTCAGCAAACCGAGAGTTTTTTTTTTTAAGCTCTCATCTTCTCTTTTAAAGTGGAAGCTATGTTTAAATACTTCATTCATTCATTCATGCACACTGCAGAATTGCTTTTATAATGAAGTATTCATTCAAATTCCAAGTGCAAATGTAAATCAATTTTATGGCCCTATGAAATGTTTTATTTGTCCTTTTTAAGTGTATTTACTCACTTGTTAATGAATTAGTTTAACATTTTGGTGATTTTTCTTTAAATGCAAAGATAAAATATATATATAAAAAAATATGTATCTACATTTTATTTTTAGAAAAGTGCTGCTCAACAGAGATTCACTTAAAGGGCACCTATTTTACCCCTGTTTTAAGATGTAATATTAATATTATGGTTCTTCTGAGTGTGCCAGTTTAGGTTCAGTTCAAAACATAATTCAGATTTTTTTATTATGATGTGTTAAAAAGTGTCATTTTGGGGGCGTGTACACAGTTCGTTGTTTTAGGGGCGTGTTGCTTTACATGAAAATTAGTTTAGACTTCCCGCCCAACTTAACAAGGGGGCGGAGCCAAGAGCTCCCCTCTTTGTGTATGGCAACAGACAGGCAGACAGAGAGAAGCAACATGAGTGAGAGGACCAGCATTCAGCCGTACATGTACGACTCAGACACAGACCAAGCAGAGAGTACAAAATCATTTGTGTCTTTTGTATAGTTTTACAGCCAACAGTGTGCTAGTTTAAAGCTCCGAGCTTGTAGCCTACACCAAGACTAATAACCAAGCACACTGAATTAACTTTGACTGAAGGGCATCACACACTGGATGGGCCGCGACACGGCGCGTACATGACAGTTGAAAGTATCACGCACTTGCGGCGCTGGTGTGTGTGTCACCTGATAGAAACTTGACGCGCACGTGAGGCAACGCTCTCGCACTTTCCAGCTGCACCTAGTTAAGATGACAGGGAGCTTCTGTGACCGCGGGAAATGCAAACCGCTAAAGTTTAAGGAAGACGCAATGAAAAGTACACATGTATGCAAACACTGGCGTGGAGGAGAGCGATAACGTGGTGAATGTTGAGCCCAATGAGCCTTACATCTAAAAATAGAGCAAGGGTGTTTCTTTGGTGACGTCGATTTGACTCACACGCTGAAAATGGCGGACGTGAAACAACATACTGAGGATATGGTAATGCGCACCTGTCAATCAATATTGGTGGGTGGGGGGACCGCACTCCTACGTCAAGTTGCAGTCGATCTCAAAACCGATCCAATTGGTCCACCGTTTTTATGTTGTTAAATTGAAAAAAAAAGGACTGAGTGTGTTTATATCACCCCAATATGACAGTATATACACTACACCTACACATATGTCTGTCCAAACAGCTTGAAAAGTAGAATATAAAAGTAAACACTATATAATTTTATAGAATATAAAAGTAGAAATAAATGTGCAGAAAAAGAAACTGTATAATTCAGCATAAATATTATTAGCACATTACTGTTATTCTACGGTACAATTCACCAATATATCACAAATCCTTTAATTTATCAGAATTTTCCTCCCATGAGTTGTCCTGAAGAGCTTTGAGTGTCTGTAGTCTTAAAATGTTTGTGTTGAAATGCTGAAGACTCAGAGCATCTCAGAGCGTCTCTTTCTCTCCTCTACTGCACAGTGTGCAGCTTTAATGCACTTAGTGGGTAATGTTTGCATTGCAGTTTTTTTAGTCATAAAAACTCAAATAAACTGCTATATACCTTGTTGAATAGCCTTGTTGACTAGACGACTCCATAGCGCCATCTAGTGCATATTGAGCTGTAACACTGGGGCAAGTGTTGCTGTGCCAGTGAGAAAGTAATGATACAGTGGTCTGTTTTAAAGGGATGAAATTCAGTGGAGATACTCAGTGTTGTCAAGATCTGGTGTAAAATAATTGTGATGCCCACTCATATATCTTCATGACAGAAACTCATCGTTCAGAAACTGATTTTGCCCACATTTAGGTCTTAGGTCTCAAGCTGTATTCCTGGAGGGCTCCAGCTCAGCTCAGTTTTGGGCATGTGATGATGAGACTAGTTTCACAGTTTACCATGGTTTTGGAAAAGTCATTTATTTAATTTTAATTATTTTTTTTTTTCTTTACGTGTTGTCAAAGACTATTTTGTTTAATTCTTTTAGGACCACAATCTCAAGCAGCAAAGGACTATCCACATCAAATGAGCTCAACTCATACATTGCTGATTCCCTCACAGGAATAGACTTAAGCCGTGGTCACACTGCACTTTTCGCCCCATAGACTTCCATTCATACGCATGCGAATGAGGCAGATCAGAAATGCAAGCTCATGCAACAAGTTTCACATGTTGCTGCGTTCGAAAGTTCAAGCTTGGTGAGCTCTGACCTGCGATATCGCATGATTTTGTGATTTGCGTGAGACCAATAGAAGATCAAAACATCACCTCTCTGTACAGGGCACCTATGATGAAAATTCATCTTTTGTAAGCTGTTTGGACAGACCTGTGCGGAGGTGTCTGTTCTTCGTACCTCGCTTAAATGATCTAAGATGATTTTACAGGATCCTGGATTTTTAATCTTGATAACTGATCTCTGGCTAATTTGGTTCTTCAGACAAGTTCGCAAATCATATTAAAATGTCTGAATGAACTGATCTGAGATCTCTGCGTGTGTTGTGAAGGACTGATCTATAGATCCTTGAAATCATGATCAGCAATGCAACGATTGGCTGATTGCACAGCAGCGTAATGACATCATCTGATTAATGTTCAACTATCCATGTGAGCAAAATTTCATAAAATTCTTAGTTAACATTTTGTTAAATATGTTACGCAATAACTTTCCACCTTTGTTGTGGGCTGCAGGCTTTACACTTTCTTGTGTCGAGACTATTTAGCAATTTATTTAGTTTTACAGTTAGAGTGGATTTAGTTTATAAGAGCCATAGTAGTATTCACCTTATTCTCCGCGTACGAGCAGGCGCAGCCATTTGAATAATTTTTATAAGATTGTATAAGTTTTATTAATATATATTTTTTTATCTCATATAT
>CAIGQZ010027068.1:3749752-3799500 GCA_903798205.1 Danio tinwini | reverse complement strand
GGTGACCATAAAGGGACTACGCTGAAAAGAAAATGAATGAATGAATGCATTTAGCTTTACTATGTTCAATTCAGTTCAAGTTTATTTGTACAACACCTTTTTTTTTTTTTTACAATAATTATTATTCTAAAGCAGCTTTACAAAAGTTGCACATGATTATATTACAATCAAAATCAGAAAATTAAGGTGTTGTGTACAGGGTGGAATATATACTGTATATACTGAAAGTTAACTATGTTTATATACAGTGTCCTTTTCAAATGGTGATGTCTATATGTATAATACATGCATGGACTTGTTAAATACAACTAAATAAAGGGAGGGGGCATCCTGGACAAACTCGCTCTAAAAGATCCCTCTTTCTCTTCTTTTCTCAGAACAAGAGTGATTTGGCTGCGTGCAGTGAGTACCTCACCAAGGTGAGCCCTCGTTTCTTGTACAGTGAAAGCAGCCAGAGTTTGACAGATCTCCGCAATCACATGACCCAGCTCAACCTTGGCGTCTCCCAGAATACCCATGGTGCAGTGCAGCGAGATGCAGTCGGGATGAACGGCAGCCGGACTCTCGCCTCCAGTGTGAGCGACGGGCCCCTAAATGTGCCGTCCGCCCTGTCTGAGTTTTACCAGCCTGAAACGCCCTCCGTGCCCACACACACGCCCGCCAGCCTCAGCATGGAGTCCACCCGCAAGCCGCAGCCTCCTCAGCACCTTGGCCTGTACCAGGTTGGGGGCAAAGGTCACGCACCACCTTCTGCCCCACGCTTCAACCCCATCACGGTGACGCTGGCGCCAAACACCGGCCGGAATACTCCTACCTCCCTGCACATTCACGGAGGGCCTCAGTCGGGTCTGAACAGTCCCAACTCCATCTACATTCGGCCCTATGTAACACAGCCAGGCTCGACCCGGCAGGTGCAGTGCCGAGCGCAGTACAGCCCCACATCCCAGCCCGCGCAGCAGATCTACCAGATCACCCATCCCGCTGCACCGCAGAGCTCCTGGAGCCAGCACCAAACCTCTCACGTCTACATGCCCATCAGCTCACCCACCAACACGCAGGCACCCTCCATCCCCTCAGCTGTGGCATCCCAGGCTGTCTCCTCATCGCCTCTGCCCTCGTCCGGCTCCTCCTTCAGCCAGTATAACATCCAGAACATCTCCACGGGCCCTCGCAAGAACCAGATAGAGATAAAGCTGGAGTCTCCCCAGAGGGGTTCCGGTTCATCCTCGCTCCTGCGCTCCAGCTCCGCCCCACGCTCCGCCTGCAGCTCCACTTCTTCTTCCTGCCCCTCCTCCTGCACCTCTCTGGCTTCGAGCTCCGGCTCTTCCACACCCATCTCCATCGGCGGCGCAGGCCTCAGCCGCAGCCAGCCCACCGTCTACATCTCTCCGTCTCCACCCACTGCTGCTACCGCCCCGTCGGAGGACTGCGCCCTTGTCCCCAACACCCCTCGCTCGCAGCCCAAAATCTACTTTTCTGCAAACACCTCTGCTGATGACGGAGGGGGCAGGAACCCACCTACAGTCTACATCTCTGCTAATCCCACGCTGCAGGGTCCCGCTGGCCTGCGGGCTTTGGGAAGCCAGATGAGCATGGGTCCTGCGTATATCCATCACCACCCGCCCAAATCCCGTCCCTCCGTTGCTGGAGCTGGAGGCACGGCCACATCGCCTCGTGTGGTTGTAACGCAGCCCAACACCAAATACACCTTTAAAATCACTGTGTCCCCCAATAAACCCCCATCAGTGTCTCCTGGAGTAGTGTCACCAACGTTTGAGCCGAACAACATGCTCAGCCTGCCTGCCGATCACCACTATGCAGAGCCGGATCTGAGCCAGCCGGACCCGCTCTCACCGCTGCGGGACAAAGCCGCGGAGCCCCGCAGACTCAGCATGGGTGCTGATGACGCTGCATACACACAAGGTATGACTTCATGCAGCTTCAGTGCTGACAGGCACGCACAGGATACTGGACAACAGGGGTTTGCTCTAGGGCTGCACAATATATAATTTCAGCATTAATATGGCAATGTGCACCTCCGCAATAGTCACATCACAGGAAGTGTAATTTTGAGCCACAATTCAGAACACACAATGCTTTTGTAGTCACCAAACAGTTTAACCATATAAGAGTGAAAGTTTATCATCTGCGTTTGTTTTTAAGGCCTGTGACCGTGTAAGAATTTGGGTACGAGAGTTTAAAGAATTCAGGCACATGAAATTTGTTTAAAACTCTGTTAAAGATGTATTTATTGATTTATTTATACAATAAAGACTATACACAGTGTTATTTTACATTTGATTATTCAATTTCTGTAACTGAATACTGTGATGTAAAATATTTCACTTCTATCTTCCCAATAATAATCTCCATAATCTTCCACAATTATCCCAATCAGTATAATGCAATGAATTTTTTCCTAATAGAGCTATTCAAGCCATCTGGTAAACTTGTACTCATATCGCAATATAAATCGCAGCAAAAACAAAATATCGCAATGTCAACTTGTTCAGTATTGTGCAGCTCTAGTTTGTTCTGTAACCTATCTAAATAATTTCTTAAGGGGGCTACTGATACTGACATTACCAGTTTTTTTCTTTTTCAATTCCAGCTAAACTTTGTATTTGAAGCATACAAAGTTCTGTCAAACTCTAGTCGGCTTTGTACAAAATCTGCAGATTTATGCAGAATAATTTTGGGAGTATAGTGACTAAACACTTAAAAGATTAAATAAAAAAAAAAAACGTTTAAACTTTAAGGTTTATAATGCAAATCCAATTAGATCCACTTGCTTGATAAGCAAAGCAAGTCTCTCATATAATATATCTACTAAAGACAGAAAGTATTACTTTACAAACTGTATTGTAAATAAAACAAATAAACGCCAGAATCAAGCAAAAAGTTTTTTAACCAGTCAAACTCTGCGGACCCGGTGGTCTAAATGGATAATCTACACCCTTTCAAAAAAGCATTTTAGAATTTTTTTTTTAAAAATTGCCCAATGTTGAAGTGGTTCATAATAAAACCAAAAAATATATAAAAATGTTATTTATTACTTTCAGCAGTTTCTTATGTAAATTCAAAGGGTTTTCTATTCAATTACACTGGAATTTTTCATTTATAGCAATGCATTTGGATATGGAAAGCTTTCAAAATTTGGTAGGCGGAAAATACATAAAAAAAATGGTATAGCACCTCTCATCAGTTGGAATACAATAACTTTTGCATAAATTATGGTAGAGACATTTTTCTTTTTTCCTCTGATTACACACATGTGCAGGAATCACCAAAATTATTTACAGCAACACAGACCACACAGAACCTAAAAGGTACACTTTCAAATTTGAAAAAAAAAAAAAAAAAATACAAAAAGCGCCTCTTTTTTTTTAGGTGTTTATTATAACACAGACAACATATACAGTTATTTTAAATACTTTCAATAGTGTTTTATTAAAATTCAAAGAGTTTTCTTTAAAATGATACCACATTTTTGCATTTACATCTCTGCATGTGGATTTGGGAAGCTTTTAAATTTGGGTAGGCAAAATCCAGGAAATCCCAAAATAGCACTAGACTTTAAAGGGTTAAAGGTAATTCATCAGTTTGTGCTCTTTGAAATGGGGATTCATAAAGCTATACAAAAAATCTGCAGTCCAAAAGGAAGTGAAAAAGCTATAAAGCCTCTATTGACATGGTTTCTTTAAAAATTTTAAAGTATTAAAAGTATTTAAAGTATTTTAAAGTTTTAGTTTTTTTTTTAACAAGAGCCATGTTAATAAATGCTTTTGAACTTTTCGTTTTCTTGGACTGATGGACTGCTGTTTTTATGCATTAAAAACCATTTATTTATGTAATAATATTAAAATAAACAGGTAAAATATATAATTTCAAGTCTAATTAATTCTAATTCAGACTAAGAAATTGTGTAGAGTTGCAGACATTTAGTCTGTAAAACATTAAGTGAAAACCTGCGCAGATATTCAGATTCTCACTGGCTGTTGTCATTTTTTTTTCTCTTGTCTCGACTCACTCTTGACTCGCTCTGCATTCAGCTTTGGGCTCCAACCAATAGCAGAACAGCAACTGCTGGGGAGGCAGGGCTAAAGATAGCAAGGCCCGATCTGATTTGTCAAATTTAGATAACCAATGCAATTTAGATAACCAATATAATTTATCACAAACGTATATTGCATATACTTGCATATACACTGGTTTCTCGTTAATCTTCTAATAGCCTGCAATAGGGGAAATTCATAAAGTAGTCAACTTTTATTTTTTACCATTGTTATATAGTTTTAAAACCCCTCACTTCCACTTTATACACTTTTCTCAGACAGGCATTAACATTTTCACACCTTTCTCTTTTGTTTAAACACTCTCATAACTTCCACCTTCCTTTAGCGAGTCCAGAAGTTCAACTTTTTGTGCAATGGTTAGCATCTTCCTCTGCCTTTTGGGTGCTACTGCAGGTGCCTTTAGTTGACTTTAAGGGGTTTGTCTGCGAGAAAACTTGCAAACATACAGTCCAGCACTTCAGAGTCACACTGCTAGCGACCAAAGATTTATGTCAATTTGGCAAGCTGAACGTACATTCTGTACTGTACAGAAGACACGGCACAGAGGAGATTGATTGACAATCATCTACAGCCAATCAGGACACAGAACACAATGTGCTGTAAAAACAAAAAGCATGTCGAATTGCACAATAAAAAATCTGTAAAACTGCAAGACCGCAAAAGAAGAACCGCGGTGTGGCCAGGGACCACTGTGCTATATATTGCATATACTATTATTGTAATGATCATTTTGCAATATAGAGAGCTGTCATGACAGAACTAAACTAAACCACCAATGTTCATTCAAAGCTTTCTCAAAAGATAATCAATTATAGATATTTATCTACCATCATTTACCTCTTTTTTCCACAGTCCAATCCTTATCAAAACCTCACATTGTGGAAGCTGCATTTGCATTTATTGGACTATGTGTGACACATATCTTATAATGTCCTGTGTATTTGTCCAGCTTTGCTAGTGCATCAGAGAGCCCGAATGGAGCGATTGTGGCATGAGTTAGAGCTGAAGAAGAGAAAGCTGGAGAAACTAAAAGAGGAAGTGAATGAGATGGAGAGTGATCTGACCAGGAGACGACTGCAGCGCTCCAATGCTTTCTGTCAGATCCCATCTGTGAGTTTCTGCACCTTTTCAGCACTCCTGCACGCCAACACTTATCGCTTTCGGAAGGATTCAGTCATTGGCTTTGGCACAAATATATGGTGCTTTGCTAAACTGGTTTCATGTTATATGTTTTATTTATATATATATATATATATATATATATATATATATATATATATATATTATTATTCCACCTCCTGAATAATAATACATAAACACTTTAAGCTTCATTTATCATGTCACAATAAGACTAATTTTCACCTTTTTTGTGTGTTTACCAAGTTAAACATTTGCATGACATGTTTGTTTTCTGTAGTATTTGTAATTTCAGTGTTAAAAACACATTTAGTGTCTGCCTCTGTGTTCTGTTTAACTCTGCTACATTAGTTATCAAAAGGCAGAACAATCTGTAAAGCGCTGATAGAAAAAGCATGTGACTTCTGCCAAGTGACGTCACTTCCTGTGGCTGGAAACTCTGGAAGGCATTGAGGCGTGTCATTATTCTGCTCTCATACATTTGAGCAAAATGTTTTGGATTCACCAATAATAGATTAATTATGTGTTGTTACTGTGAGATTTCAGTCAAATTACTTAATTAAAAACTGTAATATGATGAAAATGCATGTGGAGTCTAGTTTGAGGTTAGCATCTGGAGCTAAAGCACAAAATGATGGAAAATGTCAACTCTTTTACCATCAACTCTGTTAGTGTTAGTTTTAAAAGTTTGACAATAAGTAAAACAGCAGTTAGTTACAGAATC
Source organism: Danio tinwini (assembly GCA_903798205.1). Lineage (NCBI taxonomy): Eukaryota > Metazoa > Chordata > Actinopteri > Cypriniformes > Danionidae > Danio > Danio tinwini. The sequence continues at coordinate 3,793,563 of CAIGQZ010027068.1, read as the reverse complement.
CAATGACTCTTATCATATTTAAGTCTTTTGCTTTATTTTACATTAACAATTTTTATCATCATTGTCACAATGTACAACAAGTACAACAAAATGTAAAAGTTCTCCAGTGTTTCCTCTAGGATTTTTTTCCAACTGTGGCGGCAGGTCTAGTTTGATCTACCAACTACCTATGGCTTTATTTCAATGGCAAATTTCGTGATGCATTATTAAGTCGAGATCGGATTTATGTAATACAAGCATGCAGATATTTTTGCTTGCGTGGGGATTTCCTCTGTTCATGCACAAAACTTGTACGCTCTCAAATATACGCTGCTCAAGTGCAGATTTTCTTGTGCGCTCTCAAATAAATGCTGCTGAAGTGCAATTTAAAATGTTTATGTAGTGAGTTTGTCTCCAACATTTATTAGATTGGCTAGGAATATTTATGAATGTCTCCAATAGACCTACAGAGTGGCATTAATGCATCCTGAAGTAAAGTGAAACGGCTATAAACTCCAGCAAGATAAAGTCTTTTTTGTTGTTGTATGCAGAGCCATAGACCTTTATCTATACATAAAGTATAATTATGGAAACTCTGTTTATCAAAACTGAAAGCTATACGTCGTGTTTGGTGGCCTCATGCATCACGCACTTGTCAGTCAGTCAGCCAGCATGTCACCTTAAAGGGTAAACAAATAACGCACAGTACTACTACGGTTACAAAAACGTTTGCGCTGTTATAATTCACTTACCTTTTAATACGCTTTTGGTGCGATTTATAACCCGCTATTTAAAAAAAACAAACACAATGTTTTGAATGAGAAGCTGTAATGTAGCCGTGGTGGGATGAATATTGGTATTGCGCCCTGCCATGGAAGAATGAATGTAGCGGAAACCTTGTTCTCTTCAGTCAGTGCAATAATCATTTCGTCTATAAGAAAGTAAGTGCAAAGTTGACTAAAATAAATTATATAAGAATAAATATGTCTAAGACAGAAGTATGAAAAGGTAATGATTCGCACTCATCAAGTAATTGTTTGTGCTGTTTTTATTTTTACATTCTTGGGGTGACTCAAAAAGCACAAATGTTTCGGCACAATGCCTTCCTCAGTGTGTAACACAGTCCTCTTACTCCACCCTTTTATCCCACAGTCAATCACATTGCGTCATTAGACGACCACTCCAAAACAATCTCATTTTCATTTCACCAGTCCATGATTAACCACATAAGGACTATTTACCTTCATATTCAAAAACATCAGTTTACAAAGAAACTACATATCAATTATCATCATATGCCAAGTGTACATCAATATATTGTAAATCCGACAATCTGTAACATAAAAAAATACATTTGACGATCATTCAATGATTAAAAACAATCTTACCTTCACCTCAACACACGTACGTAGCCACACAAAAAAATATTTACCCTCACCTTCAAAAAACATTTCACAAGCAAATAGCATATTTACATCAATACAATGAAATTTCGACAGTTCAAAACATAAAATACATTTGTTATATTGTGTCAATTATCTAGATGGCTGCTTGATGATTACCAACAGTCCCTTTTTTATTACAATAATCATAATTAACCATACGAGAAATACCCTTACCTTCAAATACATTATTTTATAGGAAAATGCCATATCCATTATTCCCTTATTCATGTCTACTTCAATACAGTGAAATTTCGACAATTCAAACATATAAAAAATCCATTTACATCTCATTATTTGTGTCACTACAACTTTAAAATCCATGATTCCTAATATTGTAGCTAAACAACAGACTATTAAAGAAACACAGAAAGGTCCAATTCCACATTCATTCCTCTTGGTGCAAGCGATCTTAATTTATAAATCCACAATGCTTCTCTCAGTAACAATCTTTTACAGAAAGAATCATTCTGAATTCATAAATTAATGGATAATGGATATGCCATTTTCCTATCAAACGAGCAGGGTGAGAGGAATCTTTAAGAATACTGCGTGCTCGGTGCAGACAGTGTTTCCTCTGGATGTCCTCTATGGCTGGGAGTGTGGTCCCTGTGATGCGTTGGGCATATTGTGAAAAGGTTCAATATTAAAGACACCTGGTGCCGCATTCTAATTAGCTAATTAATAAAAAAAACCTGCTAAGGCTTTTAAATGGTCTCTCAGTCTAGTTCTGTAGGCTACACAATCATGGGGAAGACGGCTGATTTGACAGTTGTTCAGAAGACTGTCATTGACACCTCACACAAGGAGGGCAAGACTCAAAAGGTCTTTGCAAAAAAGGCTACTGTTCACAGAGTTTTGTGTCCAAGCACATTAATAGAGAGGCGAACGCAAGGAAAAGATGTGGTAGATAAAAGTGTACATGCAATAGGGATAACTGCACCCTGGAGAGAATTGTGAAACAAAATCCTTGCAAAAATGTGGGAGAGATTCACAAAGAGTGGACTGCAGCTGGAGTCAGTGCTTCAAGAAGACATATGCAAAACATGGCTTTCAGCTGTCGCATTCCTTGTGTCAAAACACTTTTAAACAACAGACAGCATCAGAACCCTCTCGCCTGGGCTAAAGACCATCATTGAAGGTCATTGATGTTAATTTTGCATTTCCTTTGGAAGTCAGGGTCCCAGAGTCTGGAGGAAGAGAGGAGAGGCACACAATCCATGTTGCTTGAGGTCCAGTGTAACGTTTTCACAGTCAGTGATGGTTTGGGGTGCCATTTCATCTGCAGGTGTTGCTCCACTGTGTTTTCTGAGGTTCAAGGTCAATGCAAACAACCTGATGAAGATGCAGATTTCATTTTCCAAAAGGACTTAGCACCTGCACACAGTGCCAAAGCTATCAGTCCCTGGTTAAAGGACCATGGTATCCCTGTGGTTAATTAGCCAGCAAACTCGCCTGACCTTAACCCCATGGAAAATCTATGTGAACTGGAAGATGCGATATGCCAGACCCAACAATGCAGAAGAGCTGAAGGCCACAATCGGAGCAACCTGGGGTCTCATAACACCTGAGCAGTGCCACAGACTGATCAACTTCATGCCACATTGCTGCAGTAATTCAGGATAAAGGAGCCCACACTAAGTATTGAGGGCTGTGCATGCCTCATACTTTTCATCTTCATACTTTTCAGTTGGCCAAGATTTCTAAAAATCCTTTCTTTGTATTTGTCTAAAGCAGGGGTGGGCAAACCCGGTCCTAGAGGGAGGGTGTCTTGCATAGTTTAGCTCCAACTCTAATCAAACACACCTGAACATGCTAATCAGTGTCTGCAAGATCACTAATTATCAATAAGTAGGTGAGTTTGATCAGAGTTGGAGCTAAACTGTGCAGGACACCGGCCCTCCAGGACCGAGTTTGCCCATCCTTGGTCTAAAGTAATATTCAAATTTTCTGAGACCCTGAATTTGAGTTTTTCATTAGTTGCCATCAAAATCATCAAAATTAAAAGAAATAAACACTTGTCCAACGCTGTTGGAATAAAACAGTATTTGAATCTGTTTGTCCTTGTCCTTTGTCGATCAGTGTGACCTCATGCTGGACTTGATGGAAAGTAACAAACAACAAGCAGAAAAAAAAAAATAATTTTGTTGCATATTTGAATCATTGGAACAAATGTTTGTTTATTTTCAGATAGAGGAGATGCAGCACTTAAGGTGTAAAAACAGGCTTCTACAGATTGATATTGACTGTTTAACCAAAGAGATTGACCTTCTTCAGACACGAGGTGAGTACCATGCACCTATTCTTTTTCTCCTCCCTCTCCACCTCCTCCTTGTCTTCTGTGATTTGAATGGCAGCCCATGTAGGCGTTCGCTCGAAAGTTATGAAATTTGACACACTGATAGAGAGGACAGCCAATACTAACTAACACAAAGTCAATATTAACCACAGCACATTTGGACCATCTAACTCAAACTATCTAGCGCCACCACTTGTCCAAAGTTGCAGTTTTAAAACACAAATAACTTTTGAACTGTAAGCTGCAGAATCAAAATTATTTTTTTTTTTCTGAATATTTGGCTTATGCTACTTGAAATTGACATCAAATTTTTAAAAATCATACGGTTTAGTTTTTTTTCCTATTTTTAATAGTTTGTAAAACCTACTTTTTTTTTTAACTCGTCCTAGACAGTTTGTTCAATTTTTACCAAAATTGACTCAGATCATCTCTAGACCATGCTGGAAAAAAGTTATGTTACTTTTATGGTAAAGATAATTGTTGTCAAATAACAATCAATTCAATTTGCCAAAAAGCACGCAAAATCATACTCATATCTATATTTCAGATGCTTAACTCTATTTACACCAAATTTGCTGTGTGCTACGACAGCTATGATCTGAGGTTGCCTGTACAGTTTTGTTTTAGTGCCACCTAGTGGTCAGGAGATGTGAAAAAAATGTTTATCTCTCATGAACACTTTTGCCAAATTTCACAAAATTCGTCTCATTACGTTCAGCGTGATATTCTGAGTCGAATGATATCCAATTTTACCATGTTTGTCATTTTGGGTGTCCGCCATTTTGAATTTTGTTAAAAAATGCTATATTTTACGAATGCATTGAGATATCACAAAAATCAGTATGCATCTTCAACTCCATGCCCTAAAAGTGACTGGTCTTGATATATTGCTTGGATAATTTGCAAATAAGGCAGCATGGTGGCGCAATGGGTAGCACAAGGTCACTGGTTCGAGCCTCGGCTGGGTCAGTTGGCATTTCTGTGTAGACTTTGCATGTTCTCCCCGTGTTTGTGTGGGTTTCCTCCGGTTTCCCCCATAAGTTCAAACACATGTGGTACACGTAAATTGGTTAGGCTAAATTGTCTGTAGTGTATGTGTGTCAATGAGTGTGTTTCCCAGTGATGGCTTGCGACTGCATTCGTTGCATAAAACAAATGATGGGTAAGTTCCACTGTGGCAACCCCAGATTAATAAAGGGACTAAGCCGAAAAGAAAATGAATGAATGAATGAATGAATCTTTCCAACAGTGATACTAAACTTTCCATAATTTGAAAAACTTCCTGTCCGCCATTTTGATATAGTTTGAAAAGGTCCTCCTTGACTATAAGACTAACTTGCACCAAATTTGAACCAGGTCCTTTTCAGACTTTGCTGACACAAAGTTATAAAATTTGTGTCGATAGGTGGAACAGTTTTTGTTTTCTGGACCAATTAGATGGTACAATGGCAAAACTGTATCTGAGGCTGTAACTCTGCAATGCTTAAATATATTGGCAACATACTTGACGTGTTATTACTACCTCATACTGACCACACCACAAAAATTTGGTAACAGCACCAGCTATTGGTCAAATGTTATAAAACAATAAATCTTTGATATAATCATTGTTTTAACAATTTTTGATATTTTAGGTAAAATAAACTTCAAATGTATTCAGAATTGTTTCTGATCTGATGGTCTCTGTAGAGCTTGTTACTCATGGCATCTGTACTGCTTTGATGATTCTGCCCCTGGACTGCTTTGCTCTTTCTGCCTGTGGTTTGCTTGGCCCCATTATTGCTGCTTGCAGCTATATTTTACTTTAAAATTATTTAAGAAACGTAATGTGTCTGTGGCTAAAGTCATCAAACCTGGTTTCAGAATGGCTCGCAGCACAATAAAAATAAACAACAAACATTGCAAAGGTGGGCATTTTCAATCGTTCAAATTCAGTCAGTTCTATTTTGACTTAAAAAAACATCACAACTTTCATACAACAAAGTGAATGTATGTTATACATGTTTTTGTAAACAGCAGTGGGGGGATGATTTTGGAAAATAATCTAATTACTTAATTACAGTTTAAATAATATACAGCTTTAGGACTTTTATAAATATACCCAAAACATTTTTATTAAGTAGATTGATGTTATGTATGCTGATTTATATATATTTCATTAAGGAATGATGAAATCATGCCTCTAGTTTACATCAATTTAATTAACTTTTATTTCTATATCGCTTTTACAATGTAGATTGTGTCAAAGCAGTTTCACATAGAAGATTATAGTAAATTGAAAACGTTTTATAGTAAACTTCAGTTCAGTTTTCAGAGTTTAAGTTCAGTTCAGTTTAGCTCAGATCAGTGTGGTTTAATAATCACTACTGAGAGTCCAAACACTGTGGAGCAATTTCATCGATGCGCAGCTCTACAGATCCCGAACCATGCAAGCCAGTGGCGACAGTGGCGAGGAAAAAACTTCATCAATTGGCGAAAGTGAAGATTTAAAAAAAACCTAGAGAGAAACCAGGCTCAGTTGGGCACGACCATTTCTCCTATGGCCAAACGTCTTGTGCAGAGCTGCAGTCTAGGCGCCGGAAGCTGGACCTCAGTGAAGACTCGTCTGTACTTGGAACGTCACAGGAATCTGTGTCTCATCAGTAGTAATTAATTCCACAAATTAGTTGTACTGTCAAAAATGAAGACCGCTGTAGGCTAAGTAAAGCTCCACACACAGCCTCTAGATGGCACTGTTCACTCATGTAGTGCTGTCTGCATTAATCCACATGTAAGATGAGTTTTAGAAAAGAGGATTTTGCAGTACACTTTATTCCACTGTGATGTAGTACTTCTTTTATGTCTCTAGCAGTTAAATCATGAAAAGGACCTAAAATAGTTTGCTAGGTTTAAGTAAGGGGATATGTTTATTAGCCCTGTGAAGTGTGTGGTCTATGCTGCAGCTGTATTAATAATAATAATAATAATAGACAGATCATTCACACGTCTGTCACCTACTGGACACTTTAAAAGTCTGCAGTTTGTACTTTAATGAACTTTTTCTTTTTTTTTCCTGCCTGTTTTATGTATTTTTAGCAGTGCGTAGTATTTGAGAAAATGTTGACTGTTTGTTCTCCACACCTTTAGGACCAGACTTTAATCCCATTGCAATTCACAATTTTTACGACAATCTTGGTTTTTTGGGTCCTGTACCTCCAAAACCCCCTAAAGGTCCTACAAAAGCAGGTAAGATCTGGAGAAACATTTTTAACCTGGCCTCTTTTATGCCTGCAGTATAGTCCTGACGTCTCTGCTTCTGCTTCTCTAGTTATTTTTTTCTGTCAGTGCTTTATTTTTCCACCTTCTCATGCTCTGTTTGTTTCTCTGTCCTGCTCTCTCTGTTTTCCATCTGTGTGTTGTGTTGTGGTGCTCTTCAGCTGCGGATCACACAGGTTCTCTAGACAGGAGAGGCCGCAGAATAAATGTCAGCTCAAAGTTAAAGAGAGACCCGTCTCTGCCTCCTGTACCTCCTCCTGCCGCCGCTGTGCCCACGGGTGGGTCCTTTTCTGGCTCTCTGCTCCGCCATCCTTCTCACTCCTTCTAACGCTGCTTCTTAACTATAGCTGAGGGCAAAAAGATTGAAAAATGTATTCCTTTTTAAATATTTCTCATGTAATATTCAATGGAGCAAAGACATTCTCACGATCTTTGCTAGAAGTCTTATTTGATTTATTTCACTTACAATAAAAACATTTTTTAAATGTTTTAAGGTCAATATTATCAGCTCCCTTAAGCGATTCTTTTATTAATATTATTTTCGGTTGTCTACTGAACAAACCTTCGCTATACAAAGATTTGACTAATTACCCTAACTTGCCTAATTAACCCAGTTAAGCATTTAAATGTCACTTTAAGCTGAATACTAGTATCTTGAAAAATAGTGAAGATGGTGAAGATAAAAGAAATCAGTTATTAGAAATGAGTTATTAAAACTATTATGTTTAGAAATGTTGAAAAAAACTCCTCCCTGTTAAATAGAAATTGTGAAAAAATATAGAATTAATATGTACCAGGAGGGCTAATAATTCTGACATTAACTGTACATGCATCATTTTTTCCATTGCTGTATCTGAAATTGCCCCATACCCTATAGTAGTGCACTATTTAAGGAGGCGGCAGTTTCTAGTGGTAGACACAAACATTTTGGCCCAATCCCAATTCGACCCCTTAGCCCTCATTTTGCACGTTTAGGTGAAGGGGTAGGGGTGACCCAATTCTCTTTAGCTTGAAGGCGTAGGGCTAAGGGGAAGGGGTAGAAACCCCTTTCAACAGAGATTTTTTTAGGACCACACTTGAAACCAAGGGGTAAGAAAATGTCCCAGAATATGTCCCTAGTAATCAGCACTGTAAAAGTTTAAATAATAAATAATAGTTCATGTTTTTTTGAAGAGTTCATGATATCAACATGTGGCCATTTTGGCTCAGCTTTTGTATATTGCTAAAGTAAAGGAAGAGTTTTGCCAAACGTGCCAATATTGAGTCCGTGTGGTGCATGTTGTTTATCACCATATGCTGAATAATACTGTGTTTTCTGTCAGAGGTGAGCCGGACGGATGCGGGTGTGCAAGTGCTGTCAGAGCCCGAGGAGGACGATGGCGTTCAGTGGAGCTGCACCGCCTGTACCTTCCTCAACCACCCTGCCCTCAACCGATGTGAAGAGTGTGAATTCCCACGCAATTTCTGAGCCACACACACACACACACGTTTGGCCTCCGCCAGGACGTCTGGACACATCTGCTGGAGGCTTTCTGTCCTTCTCCAAAGCTTTGTCTTTCCCTTTTACCAGTGTCATTATGTATGTTTGTGTTGTTGTGTCCACTGAAGACTGGATGATGTTTACAGCTCTTTTGTCTCTGTACAGAATGTGTGTGTGTGTGTGGAAGATCAAGGGAAACTTCACCCATAAATGAATGCTGATTTTAACACGTTTATAACGTCCACACACACACACACACACACGGTTTACACACATGTGTGTGTGTGTGTGTGTGTGTGTGCGCGCATACGGATGCCAGTGTGCCTTTTTCATGGGAACGGATGCTGACTGTTTTGATGACTTTCTTCCCAAAGGATCATGGGCGGGATTTGCTAAACTCACAGTTATTTTGTTTGCTAAATTGAAGAAAAATAAGAAAAAGAAAAAAAAAGGTGAAAAGAAAAAAGTGCATGCGTTAGATGTACAGTTTCAAAAGGCAACACAGATTTTACTGTACATAGTTTTAGAATGAGCTCCTCCATGGCCATTTTATTTCTCAAGATTTCACATGTATTTCCTGTAAGTATAGCTTTATAGACTTCATTTATTTCTCTGTTTTCGTTTCTGTCAAATTAAGTATGGATTCCCACCGTCAGCTTTTTCGAGAACTTTAAAGGGATGTGCAAGTGCAAATGGCGAAATGCTCTTTGTTTTGCACCATATCAGCGTACGAGCTGCAAATGCAGCAAAACTGAAAACAAAAAAACAGATCTAGATTTTTATTAATAAGGTACTTGGCCTCAGAGTGGTCAAAGGACTTCGCAGGAAACCCATAAAGCCCTCGGATAACAAATGCTTTCCTATGTGACAACTGGAATGTAGGTTTACTATTAGAAGAATTTATACCTTTGTGCCAAACAAATCTTTCCTTGCTATGCATTGATGAAGCTTTTTCAGACTATTTGCAGTAATGTGGCTTTGAAAGAAAAGACTTGTTAGATAAAAACACACACAGTACTCGCTAGCTCGCTAGCCTTTGTGGCTCAGGTTTTATAAATTGCCAAAAATAAAAAAAATACAGGAAGAGTGTAGCCGACGAAACCTTTCTCCATGTGCCTTCAGTCTTCATGCGGTTCACTGTTACGGATTATGTGGTACATGCACAGTGCCTTCGCTTGCACGTTACAGAATTGAAACGGATCCTTGGAAGTGTTTTGTAACTTGAAAAGTTTATCTGGCGAAACCTTTATTGCAGAAAAGAGATGCTTCGTCACCCATCCTCATAAGAGTGCGAATGCATTAGGTGTGCATTGAAAAGTTGAATGAGGTTGTTATTTATAAAACAAACAAACACACCCTTTCCAAATGCTGGTTTCTGGTCTCCAGGCTGAAGATTCATTCAGTCTGCTTTTCTGGTTTCATTTTTGGCACAACACTGTCAGTGCTGGTTTTACTAACTCTGCAACAACCCATAGAAGCCATTAAATCTGTTTATAAAAGAAAACGAGGAGAAACGTCTTTTAGATATTCAGTCTTTTTGTGTTTTTTTTTTAATCCTCGCTGGGAAAACTCTTTTTGTAGTAGATAAATTATTTGTAAAATTAAGTATGATTATAGGATAAATAATAATTAAAACAAGAAAATAATAATTCCTTTGCTGGATTTTTTTTTTAATATTCAAAATTCAGATTTATTTACACTGTAAAAACAAATGCTGGTTCCACACAATTCCTTAAGTTGTCCCAACACAAATCAATTAAGTCAGTTAGTTGTTTTCACAAGTTTAAATGGCTTAAACAAAAAAAAATTATAATAATAATCAAGTTGTCACAAACAAACCCTCAAGAATTGTGTTGATTCAGTTAAATAGTTTAAACAAGCAGGAAAAATTTCATTTTTGAGTGTATCTTGTTTTATGCTGCAGGTTAAAATGAAATCTAATAACAATAAAAACCGAAGAGTATAAAAATAAAACTGAATACAAATGATTCCCGATGCCTTCAGATACATTAGTTTCTGCCTGTCTCCATCCATACCCTCACATAAAGAAGATGGAAATGGGTTAAAAGTGTGGAGACCTGCTAAAAAGCAGTGTCAGCATTAATCATTAACATAAGCCTGAGGCGATTGTTTGGCCTAGGCTCGGTCTAGCATGATTGTCCAGGACTACCCTAAAAAATGCAAAGGCCTGGCATTGATGCAGCACTGAAGAGTGCTGTAGGGATGATCAGAATCTGCTGAAGAGGATTTCAAGTGTCTAAATCACTTCTGGAAACCACGCAAAAACAATGGCTTTTCTATTGACTTTGATATTAAACACATTTCACAGAGAAAGATGGACTCCCAACAAAGAGCAGATTAATAAAAGTATCTTTATAAAACATTCATTTATTTTATTTTCAGCTTAGTCCCTTTATTAATCAGGGGTCGCCACAGCAGAATGAACCGCCAACTTATCCAGCAGCAACCCACCATTGGGAAACATCTATACACACTCATTTACTACGGTCAATTTTAGCATACCCAATTCACCTATACCACATGTATTTGGACTTGTGGGGGAAATACATGTTTATAAACCATGTGACGCCTTGATGCGAAGGAAAAAAGATGAAATAAAAGATTTGGCGCACAGTGGCAGATGAGTTCCTCTATTTTTAATCCAGTGAATCCAAACTAGTTTTTATTTGGATATAACAATGCCCTGCTGTTCAATGTAGAAATGCTAATACTGCCTGCTGGCAGAATTTAGAATCGGCTGACATTAAAGATCTTTTTACAAAGGTACTAATGTTGTAAGCTGTGTATGTGTAGTTGTAAAGTACTGATTCTTGTATTCTTTTGTACAGGTATATTCATGACTACAGATTTTCTTTGAATGCCAGCATACTTTAATGAATGTAAAATATGCCCATGTGCCTTGTCTCAGCACAGATATAGCATCTTGAGCAAAGAAGGTCTGATGATTTCATACCCAGCTAGCAAAATTCATGTGGCTCAAATCTGGCCCACACCAGACACTTACATTTGGCCCACATACCGCATGGAATGATGGCACTTTGGCAGTCCGTTCCTGTTTGCCAGATCTGGGTCACAATTAAGCCATAGAAGTATCACATATCAGCCAGAATTAAACCAAAGGAATCAGATCTGACCCTATTCTGAGCCACAGTTTACTTTTATTCTGGCCCAGATCCGGCCCACACTAGAAACTTACATCTGGACTGCATACTGAATGGAATGATGGCTCTAGGGTGGTCCGTTCCTGTTTGTCAGATCTGGGCTACAAATACCCCAAAGCAATACCACATATCGGCCAGAATTTAACTAAATGAACCAGAAACAACCCTATTATAGTTTGCTTTTATTCTGGCCCAGATCTGGCTTACACCAGACTCTTACATCTGGACCACATACTGAATGGAATGATGGCTTTAGGGTGATCTGCTACTGTTTGCCAAATCTGGGCCACAAATTACCCATATCTGCCATGTCAAAGAGCTATGGTTTGACCCCTATAATTATCAAATGATCACTGTACTTTATCTTTACCAAAAGTGATCTATGTTTTAGGATAACAGTAGCATACTTGCCACTTTTTACCTCAGCTGCTTTGAGCTCACACCAACCTTAGCCAGAGATACTCGCCCATATTTGCCATATCTCATCTGGGCCACTATAGGCTCACAGCCACATTAGACGGAGCTTTCTGTGCTGAATACTTGCCAAAGGTGGTCCATAGGTTTTAAGATAACTGGGCCACATTTGCTATATCTTCTCTGGGCTACTTTAGGCTCACAGCCGCATTAGCCAGAGCTTACTGACAAATATTTACCAAAAGTGTTCCACTTATGTTTTAAGTTAACTAGGCCACATTTGCCATATCTTCTCTGGGCCACTTTAGGCTCAAACCACATTAGCCAGAGCTTACTGTGCCGAATATTTGCTAAAGTGGCCCACATTTGTTTTAGAATAACTGGGCCACATTTGCCATATCTTCTCTGGGCCACTATAGGCTCAAACCCACATTAGCCAGAGCTTACTGTGCCGACTATTCGCCAAAAGTGGCCCACATATGTTTTAAGATAACTGGGCCACATTTTTTTCATACCTTCTCTGGGCCACTATAGGCTAACGGCTGCATTAGCCAGAGTTTACTGTGCCGAATATTTGACAAACGTGGCCCACATATGTTTAAAAATAACTGGGCCACATTAGCCAGAACTTACTGTGCCGAATATTTGGCAAAAGTGGCCCACATATGCACTTACACATGTGAGCCACTTTGGGTTTAGACCCAGATTACCCTTAAATGACTATGCCACATTTTTGCCAACTGTGGCCCACATTTGTCCTTTTGCCATAAGTGCCAAATCATTGCCAAGACCACCAGTGTTGATAACTGCCTAAAGTGGCCCGCATTCGTATGCTTTCAGGGATTGGTTCTTAATTTAAATAATGTGCAGGGCAGGGGAACCAAGAACCCCCGAAATAGGAATAGGAACTGTTTGGATATAACTTTGTTGTTTTTTTTTTTAGATCACACTTTATTGTTATTGTCCACCATGTTTCCCGAATGTTTGTGAAGCGTTCGATTGTCCAGCTTGCAATAGTCCACCTTGAGAATAGCGAATCTGCAATAGCGTGAAGCAACAGACTCTTAAAGGGAATGGGAGACAAGACTCTGATTGGTTTAATGCATGTTACACCCAATACACACCCAAAACTCATTAAGAGAATAAAGGCAACCCTTTTAGACCATGCACTGGGTGCGACGACTGTATTTACCCTCCATAAAATAGCAAAAGATAATGCGGAGACAACCCTAGTGCAACTGTGCCATGGGGGTTAGACTTTGCGCTTAGATCGTTAAAATACAGCCCTAATTCTCTTAACACACATTAGCAAATGATCACAGAGGGACATTCAAAATAAAACACTGCATTCTCCCTGACTGCCTAACTAAAACACTTGCTGAAGCAGAAAGTCATTAGAAAATAAACGGCAGATATTCTTTCTTATAGTATTGCTTTTTGAACAAGATGTTCAATATTTACTCTTTTTTTTATATTTGAAAGTGTAAAAGACACATGACAGTAAAAAAAAAACAAAAAAAAAAACATGACAGTCATATATATTGCTGAAACATTCTCACAAATTAAACAGTCACTAGCTACGTTTCCATTCATCTATTATTATGCGCATTTTGGATATGTGCATAAAAACTGTTGATGGAAACGCCATGATACGCATACATTTAGAAAATTTGCATAATAAAACATATGCGCATAACTGAGTAGGATAAACTTTTTATTCGATAAGAAAAGATGCGCATGAACTACGATGGAAACACTTTTACCGCACAAACTCCAACATGTGATCATGTGATTTTGTTATAAGAGATCATATGATGATAAAAATGTGTGAAAATGGACAAACCAGCAGGCTGAGCAGCATTATAAACCATCTGAAATGTCGTTTTGGTCATTCTAAAACGCCTTAACCGTTTCAGTATTAGTGTTATTATATTATTAATGACCTCCAGAATCAAGAGCGTCTGTGCTCCACGTCTGACACCTTCAAACGCCACCGCGTTCACTGCATGTCAGGATTGCCTACTGAAGCGCAAGTCAATTATTAAATGAAGAAAAGATTGACGCAGCTTCTCCTACTGCAGCAATTTCAGTTTTTACTGTCGATATTTGGCGCCAGTTAATTTAATTTTAAAAAAGTTAATAAAAAAAGTGACGATTTTGTTCGCTTTGACTCGTTGGAAACGCTGCTTCATTCGCACGTCTTTTATACGATAATCCAGTTTTGCTCAAAGTTCATTCGCATTTTTGGATGGAAACATAGCTAATGATCATAACACAATCACATTGTGCTCGGTAGACACACACGACTACATTTGGTTGAGGATTCGACATGATGAAGATGACAGTGGTAAAGCTGAGAAAACTCTGTTTGTCGATATGTTCGTTAATTAGATGCAAAATTGGCTAAATCAAGCCTGTGGTTATTTAAAAAGGATAAAGGAAAGACATTGTTTTTGTCTGTGATACACTGCTTACATTAAGGCTCTACAATATACAGTATTGCATGTTTCAATTATTAATGCTTTAAAATAATCTTTTATACAATCGCTTTGTATCATTTTCATTGTTCATAATGGATATAGCTCTTCGTTGATAAAAATAGGAAATAAATCATTTATTGTTTTACAGTCAAGATTATTCAATACTGAACAGCTACTGGGCTGTGAATACTGACAGTAGTCAGTGCTCACTGCAACATTTGCTGACCAGACCATCACACGGTCAGTGTTTTTAGTCATTAACTACCCAAGTCTTTAACATTCGTAATCAGTTAAACATCGTGAAAAATATACTGAAGTTTAAAGTGTGTTCGTAGGAATCTTTGGAAAGTTAAATGCATCCGTCTGCACCCAATGTAAACTGCATCTGGGCTTTCATAATAAAAACCGCACACAAACAGTCCAAGCAGCAGCGTAGAAGACACACACACACACACATACACACGTACACAAAGCTGTAATGATGTTTCTACTGTACAGACTGTATATTATCTCCTCTCCCCTAAACTCAACCCTCACAGCAATCAATCTGCACTTTAACATCACTATTCTTCATTCTGTCTGATTCATGAGACGTTTTACCAAAAAAAAAAAAATGTCCCCACAAGGTCAAAATGTACTGGTATTGCTATACTTGTGAGGACATTCGGTAGGAATACCAGGACCTCATCTACTTACACAGGCAGATATTCATCCCTCTGTTTGATAGATATGGCTGGAGTGTTTGGCTATGGGCTGTTTGCTGACACAGTCTTTCACGCAGTCAGGTTCATACATCTAAGTCGTCTGCTGTATAGACGAACGCAACGCTGCTTCCAGCTCGCCGCAAGTCCTCCAAACTCACTGGTTGACTGTCCATTCTGCAGGATGTTGAAGACTTGAACGGGTTACACATTACAGGTCACCCCTGCGTCCTCTACATGACCGCAGTTGGTTTTTCCCCATCCCGAGAACTTACACTGGTGAATGGAGTCCTCAGTACCAACACACGCAACATCGTCCATCCAGATTAGCCCAGTGCCTGAAAGACAGAGAAAGCAGACATCTCATCATTCATTTCCCTTCGGCTTAGTTCCTTTATTCATCAAAGGGTCGCCACAGCCGCACTCTCACATTCACACACACACAATTTAGCGAATTCAATTCACCCATAGCGCTTGTGTTTGGACTGTGGGGGGAATGCAGTAAATATTTCAGTGACTCTGACCTTGTCCGAATCGTCCCGTCTTGTGTATTTCTTTGGCACCGCGGTATCCCAGCATCCTGCACACAACGTCTCCATCCTTTATGTCCCAGACATCGTCACACACCGTCCCCCATCGCAGCTCATGTAGGATCTCCACCCGGCCCTCATGAGGCCCGGAGCCGTTCACCAGCCGGACCACAGCATCCTCAACTGAACACACACACAGGCAGAGACTCTACAGTCAATCTATCCCAACAAAAAACTTACACTGCCATAGGGGAAATACCAGTGTTAGGTGTAAAGAGTTAAAGTATCTTGTTGTAGGGATTCATTTTAGGTCATTACAGTTACTCATAATCCATTGCTTCCAAAAACAGATTCTCTTTTTAAACCCAAACATGAAACCCTCATGTATTACCAGTTGACCTGATTATTTAACGTGGCAAACCCCTTTAGGTGAGATTTGGTGTGGATCTGATGATCTTCAAAACACAAAATATGAGGAGAATATTCCCAAAATTGCACCATTCGATTTTTTTTGTAGGCACTGAGAAACATAGTTGAGCTGTACTGGTTGAAACTCTATAGGTGGCGCTGTTGAGTCATTTTGAACACTGAATATTATGGTTGGGTTTCATGAGTTTTTGATCATGTTTCTGTCCTCGATTATGTGATTCATAATGAAGAAAACACAGTGCTGAGCCATCCTCAGTGGTTAAGCCCAAATACACTGCAAAAATGATGAGTTTTGGTCTTGTTTCTAGTCAAAAATCTACAAAATCTTAGAAGCATTTTCTAGACATGCAAAAAATATTGTCTTGTTTTCAGAAATAATAAGTCAGAATGAAGTTTTGGGGTAAAAGGGTAAATAATGTTATTTCAAAGTAAAAGCATGTGTCTTTGCGTACTCATGTTTTAAGGAAAAACGTTTCATTTTGACAATATTTGGACTATTTATTAAATTCATCTTTATTTCTATAGCGCTTTTACAATGCAGATTGTGTCAAAGCAGTTTAACATAGAAGTTAAATGGTAAATTGAAACTGTGTCAGTCCAGTTTTGTTTAGTTCCATTCAGGGGTGCATTTCTGAATACCATCGTAAACCAACTAAGGTTGCAAGTTGCGTCGTTACAAACGTAGTTTGTTGATTTGGCGTTTCCGAAAACCGTTGTTTAACGAACATTCGCAAACTTCCATGCTTGCAACTAAATTTCTGGAGCTGTAGTTAGAAACATAGTTCCTATTCCCAGTTATCCTATTCCCAGTTATCATTATCCCATAACATTCTAACATTTAAACTTGGAATGATTTTAAGCATTAAAGTCATCTCTCTTAGGTTTAATTAGCATTTTTTAAAGTTCAGTTTAAGCGATCTTCATGTTTACAATTGCGCTCCCTTTACAGTGCACTTTGAAAACATTAAAGTCATTTTGAACACAGCCTCATGACGGAAGCTACAGGTGACCTGTTATTTAAAAGCGGAATTTGCATTACATTTCCAAAGCTTGTGAAAACAAAAAACATAGCATATGTTAATCGATTACATTTATAGCAGGTTGATTAAGTGTCTGTACTGTATATGACATGGGCCTGTTGGTTAGAACAACTCTGCAGAGGTTTGCATGTGTCAGATTGTAAAAGTAGACTTAAAAAATAAATAAATCCTACTTAATAATAATAATAATAATAATCATCATCATCATCATCAATATTATTAATATTAAAGTATGATTTTTTTCATTTCCTAATAAATAATAAATATTACATTTCATTTCTTAATAAATAACCTCATTATTTATATATGATATTAGAATACGTGTTCGCTTTTGTAAGTGATTTTATGTTTTAAAATAAACTATGGAATATTCTCAATATTTGTAAAGAAAGCATTAGCCCTATATGTGTCCTTTACCTACAGTTGAAGTCAGAATTATTAGCCCCCCTGTTTATTTTTGTCCCCAATTTCTGTTAACGGAGAGAAGATTTTTTTTCAACACATTTCTGATATTCTTCAAGACACTTCTATACAGCTTAAAGTGACATAAAAAGACTTAACTGGGTTAATTAGGTTAACTAGGCAGGTTAGGGTAATTAGGCAAGTTATTGTATAGTGATGGTTTGTTTTGTAGACTATCGAAAATAATATATAGCTTAAAGGGGTTAATAATTTTGACCTTAAAATGGTTCATAAAAAATTAAAAACTGCTTTTATTCTAGCCAAAATAAAACAAATAAGACTTTCTCCAGAAGAAACAAATATTATCAGACATACTGTGAACATTTCCTTGCTCTGTTAAACATCATTTGGGAAATATAAAAAATAAATAAATAAATCAAAGGGGGGCTAATAATTCTGACTTCAACTGCATATTTCAATTAATATGGAAAGCGAGTGCATTTTTTTAGCAAAACTAAATTGCATTTTATTTTAAAAACGCGTCTGCCTGTAAAACAAAACAATTTGCACAAAGACATGATGGGGTTCTTCTCTAAATAAGTTGTTACTCCACCCCGTTTAGAGCATCATAAAGGCGTTTTACATTATAACTAACATTGTTTAAACGACGGATCTGCGATAGAGAAACTACAGGTTTTGGTAAACACTCGTCACTACTTCGTTCTTTTCCCAAAAGATGCATCGTACTATGATAGTTCAGCCGCAAGCAGAGATGTATAAAGTACTAGAGACTCAGACTTAAGTAAAAGTACAAGTGCTCTATCAAAAAAGTGACTTGAGTAGAAGTTGAAGTGCTCTTTAAGCACAATACTTAAGTGGAAGTACTAAAGTATTCAACATTTTTTGTACTTAAGTATTGCAAGTAGTTTATTTAAAATGTTACTACTCAAGTACTGAAAGTAAAAGTACAAGTATTGCGTTATGTAGTTATTTTTAAAAAAGCTGTCAAAAGACATATTGTTTTGTTTATTTTAAATATATTTTTGGGGGCACAGGATTAAGCAGAACAAAAAGAACCATGGTTTATAATATAAATAAATAAATAAATATATATGATGGGTCAAAAAACATCAGCGTGACAGCTTTTATGATAGACAGTTAACGTTATGTGAACATTGCAGCATGATATGAACCGCCGGTAGCTAACGGTAGTTAACTTATCTAGCTCTTATGGATAGCTCAAACTGCTGTTTTGTGTATTACATTATCTTTAGCTTGACATGTTTCTTCAAATCCGACGGTAGAGTATGCACTTCATTCTATATGAACTGTCTTTCACTCGTCATCGCCACGAACAGTTGAAAGTGAAAGAGTTGAAGGTGGAATTTCTGTGTTTTCCAAACAAACTGAAGTGCTCTTAATGCAGGCAGGCAGCACTGTCTTCTTTGATCGTCTGATCAATGAATGATTGATTCGTAACATTTTTATAATTGTAACGAGTAACTATGCAACACATTAAAAATCTACTGGAGTAAAAGTATTAAGCTCATCGAAAATATGTACTGAAGTAAAAGTAGAAGAAAAAAACAATACTCCAGTAGAGTACAGATACAACCTTTTAGTACTTAAGTACAGAAGTGAAGTAGTTCTACTTCGTTACTATACATCTCTGGCCGCAAGTTACGTCGTTGTTTGGAAAACACACCCCAGTGTGGTTTAATTTTCAAGAAACAAGACTAGAAACAGTAGATAGACACTTTATACAGAGTAACTAGAGAAACTCCCCTTTAATCTGCAACAGCAATCAGAAAAGATGATTTGAAATCTGGTGAGACACTGGTTTTAGATACAGATGTCGGGGTCAAGTGATCAGAACGCGCTCATACAGGCTGATTTTAAGGGTCAACATTTAAACCTTCCTGACGTTTAATGGAGAACACGCTGAGCTCTGCAGATCAATGAGATACTACAGTCAGAAAATATGTCTTATAAATGTGTAACAGCTGTGTGATTCCTGGCAGTGAACACACTCACACACACACATGGCAGATTAAAGCCACATGCATGGGCCACGGGAAGGGTGTGTTCAGTTTAAGAAAATAAGTGCAGAGAAGGAAAATCTTGAACAAGTGATCGCTCAGAGTCCACACCTGATGCAGCTTTAAAATGAGGAATGACATCAGAGTCTGTCAAGAGAAAAGCAGGACCAATCACCAGGGACAAATGGGCTGTGTCCAAAATCGCCTACTACTCGAGAAGGTTCCACACTCACGTTCATTGGCCCATGAACATTTCCTGCACGTTATCAAACTAGTCCATAACTGTAAGAAGAGGCAATTCAATCATAACTTAATGTTAAAACAGCCATCATAAAATTATTTATCAATATATGGCTCTTTTTGGATTCTCGGAAGCTATAAAAAAATTAAAATGTAAAACAGGAAATACGTTGGGACCATTGTTTTTGTTTACATCCCTCAAAATGGTCTATATGGTATGAATTTGAGCATGAATGAAAATTGGATGTATTACAATCACTCTGTCGTTATCACATGACCTACCAGCTTTAGTTGCGTTGCTTAACTCCTATTCATGAATTCTGTCATAACCCTTCCTTGTCTGTCCTACATAGCAAACGGACTTGGCCCAAATGTGGCCTCATTATGGCACTGCTGGCGTGTTGATGGCACTGGCATGCATAATATCAGCCGAATGTGGGCCATGCATGGCAATGATGGCACTGCATGCATGACAGCAAACTACATTTGGGCCAGTTGTGGATAGGACGTGTGTGGCCCAGATCAGTGTAGCGATTGTTCACATTGATTAGGTAACATTAGGCTGGGTCATGGCTCAGTTTTTGGGGTTTCTGGTTAAAGGGTGGTGTTGATATGGTTATAGCTGAGAATTGGTACCAATAATAAACCTGTTTTGGCCCAGTTCAGGGCCAGTTAAGGGTAATACATTGGCTGAGATTCAGGCCGGTTATGGCCCACACGTGGCCCTTGTCTTTAATCCAATTATGGGCCACTTCAGGACACTTGCTGTCAATGCCAATTTCGGAGTGTCTATTTAGGCTAAGTGCAAATAATGCACCTCGTTGGAATAAGCGATTTCCACCCACCATTGTTTGATTGACAGAGACAACATAACTAAAGAGCGCAATTGACAGTAGTGTGAGTGGTGTAGCTCGTAAAGCACATGGCAGAATGTTTTGACATGATTGATCATTGGTTTGAATCTAGCGTCTGACGAACTCCTTTTTTTACCCCATTACATATCAGGTTGGAAATATTTAAATTTTTTTATAAAAAGGAAATACATTTGTTTAAAAAACTAAATTAATGAAAATGTGATAAGGTATTTAATAAAGTTTAGCTTATTTCAAATGTGTATTAGTTATGCGCGGATCGATACTAAAATATCATTATCTCCGATACCAGCTTTGTACGTTTTTGAAATCAATCTTATAGAAAAAATAAATAAATAAATCGATATTTCAATAATTTAGAGCGAATGTGTATTTTATTGGAAATAGAAATACAGCGGAAAGTAACCACAATTACCCTAGTTTATCTGAATAATGCTAACTTAGTTGGAACTACTTGTTCTTCCGCCTGCCAAGTCATGTGCAAAATATGGCATTGTACAACTGCAGAGCACGCTAGCTAGCCACTCAGTCCGCTGGCACATGTTGTTCAGTCATGCTGTCATTGGATATAGGTGACCGCGAGCGAAGTATGTGTGGAGCTACTTCACTTCCATAAACTCAAATGATGCGGTTTGTGACACGTGTAACAAAACAGTGAGGAGCTGTGGTAATACCACAAACCTAATCGAACATCTACATATAAATCACAACAGAATATGACAACGTCATGACTTGGCGGTCAGAAGAGGAGGAAAGGTGACACACAGGTGCTGCTAGGGCAAGACAGACATCACTTCCAGAGTCCCTAGGTGCAGCAGGCAGGCACTAACCAGGTACAGAGGGTGAAAATGTGACGATGTGGCTGTATTTTGGGGGCTTAGGTTTTTGTGACAATAATAAAACAGAAAAAGATTAAAAACACTTTCAGGGGAACCGGATTAACATATCACTAAACATAGAAGTGTGAATGATTTTTTAAGAGGTTCAGACAAGCTTTTAAAGATATACATGCTCAGATGCTGTCAATAAATATCTAAGTTGGCTCTTTTTTGTATGATAGTTCTTTATCAATAAACAATAAACAAGAATAAAGTCACTACTTGTTACTTCAATTTCCCAAACAGTCCTTTTTGGGCAGTATCGGATCGGTAGCGTCAATACTCGTCCCATTTGACCTCATGAATTCCTTCACTGTTCAAATGGAAATCACATGACGGCAAACATTGTAAACAAAGCAGATGTCATTTTGGGAGAAGATCTGCTGACAGGAATAGGTTGGAAATATTTTCAGAAGAGAAACGTGATTTCACATGGAACGCTAATGTGTCACACGAAAGTTATTTATGCTTATTTTAGTTATAGTTTGATTGACAGGATGACACGTCCTCTAGAAACAGCCAAAAAAAAAGGAGGTTGGTGTTGTGATCTTGTTCCCATTGAGTGCATCCTGAAATACTGTATTGTTTTTGTCATGATTCTTCATTCATTCATCCATTTTCTTTTCGGCTTAGTCCCTTTATTAAATCGCCACAGCGGAATGAACCGCAAACTTATCCAGCATATGTTTTAAGCAGCGGATGCCCTTCTAGCTGCAACCCATCTCTGGGAAACATCCATACTCACTCATTCACACTCATACACTATGGACAATTTAGCCTACCCACATCCAATTCTGTCATTAATTGCTCACACTTCTGTTATGAGACTTTTGTTGATCCTCAGAACACAATAGAAGATTTTTCCAGAAAGGTCTAGAAAACATCACTGAATCAGTCCGTGGTATTCCAGGTCTTCAACTTTAATTCAACCCAGGCTCATTCTAAAAACGTACCCCTATATACGTTTCTGGAGGCCGCGAAAAACGTCCTAGGATGTACGTATTTTTAAACTGTTTTCACAAATCCATGAGAGGCCGCTGTGTGCGCTTTTTCATATCTCAAATTTCTCTCGCGAGTGCGGTTCACACCTGCTATTCTCGCGTAAACCCACCAGAGGCCATTGTTTGACTGACTGAATGACTGACTGACTGACCGACCAACCAAATGACTGACCCACACTCCACCTTCCCTAAACCTAACCAATTTTATCGATTGACCCGCCCATTCATTTCCCTAAACCCAACCAACAATTTTCACCTGTACAGCATGTCTTTGGAAACCGGAGCACCCGGAGGAAACCCACGCGAACGCAGGGAGAACATGCAAACTCCACACAGAAATGCCAACTGACCCAGCCGAGACTTGAACCAGCGGCCTTCTTTCTGTGAGGCGACAGCTCTACCTACTGCGCCACCACATCGCCCTTGTCATTATTCTAACATTTTAACATTTATTTTATGGCACAATTGTTGTTTATTTTCACTGTTGCTTCCGGATATGAAGTTTAAGAATGATCTAGGCCAACAGTTCTGGAGAAATGCTTGTCTCCACATTTAAAGAGACAGGAGCTGTGCTTGCATGGCTGAGAGGCGTATCAAAGATGGCCACCGAGTGACACAACTTGCCTTAAAGGGACTTTGCCAAAGACCTGTGCTCAGATGTGCTGTTCTATTTTGTTATTTTTAAGATTTATTTTTGGCGCGTTATTATAACAGTACTTTACGACGATGTTTACACATCTTTGTTAAATGTCAAAGCTCAACCTGACATGTTTTCATCCTATGGCATTGATGTATTCTTTAAAAAGCCCCCCCTTAAATGCTGCAATATGCTTCTGCTTACTGAAACCTGGCAAATATTAAATGATTTCATAAACGGTGACCCGCTCAACTCATCTGGATATAGTTACCTCCCAATGTCACATTGTGTCTCCCTCACATTTCCTCAGGTCTCGCTGTCCTCCCAACAACAACACTAATAGTTTACCATCCTGCACCAAAGCACACAGCTGGACTTCTAGGCATAGTTCTCCCTAAAAATCTCAATTCTGTCATTAATTGCTCACACTCCTGTTATTCCACACTCCTAAGTCTTTTGTTGATCCTCAGAACACAATAAAAGATTTTTCCAGAAAGGTCTAGAAAACTTCACTGAATCAGTCAGCACTTTTTTGCACTAAAACCCTACATAATAAATCAAAACAAAAGCAATTATATTCAACTATTCCCTCACTTGTGCTTCAGTCCCCAACATGCGCACATACATTCAGGCAAAAGTTCAATTAAAGAATAAACAAAATGAGAAAGAGAAAAGGCGATCTATAATGGCCCATTTCCATTGAGTGGTACAGTATGGTACAGGTCGGTACGGGTAACTTTTATCAGGCTTGCGTTTCCACTGCCAAAAGGGTACCAATGTGTGTGGTGTATTTCAGTCAATGTCAACATAAATGCAACATATATGAACACAAACAGCCATTACAGTCTGCGATGTGTTACCAATTACAGAAGAACTACACACAGCATACATTTAGTCCTTATTTGGGTTCAAAAACAACACGAAATAGAGCCATCAGTCAGTGCAAACCTCTCATCTGCATCTTTAATCTTCACCAGCACGTTACCTCTTGGTCGAAAGAAATTCCGTCATTCCGAGTTCATAATAGTCCAAAAGGTGATGGTAATAGTTAAACATGGCAGTTTGTTCATGTTTTAGGTTGCTGAAAGAATCATTTGCTCCTTTGTTTTTTTGCGCTTCACTCTCACGTTTGTCTCTTTCTGAAAAGATTGAGTGTCAAAAGCACTTCAATAATCAAGCGCACGTATTATAGTCAGCTCAAGAAGTTCCTTATTTCAAATATAGACCTTTTTCTTGGCTGCTGCATGGAGAGCGCCATAGCGTTCAGCGTCTTCTGGTAAAATGTCTAGAACTTCCGTTTACAGTGTTTACAACTGTATTTGCGCTCTGAAAAATGGGTTTCAATAGCGTTTTATGTGGATTACGGAGTGTTTTTGTGTTCACTTCTGGAATTTGCTAAATATAAATGTAAGTTATGCCAACAATGCCGGCTCAATCTTACACTGTAAATATGTAGGGTTTCACACGATTTATTCATGTTGTCCCAACACAAAACAATTAAGTTAACTTAACACTTTTAACAAATTTATGTGGATTGAACATAAAAAAATGTTGTTGTCCCAATGAAATCTCAAGAATTGTGTTGTTTCAGCTCATTTTAAATGAGTAGATTAAGCAAGTAAAAAAATTATATATATATTTATATATATATTTTTTATGTAAAGTAGTGATACGATCTTAAAATTTGTTGAAAGACTCTTAAAAATGTCTTAGGTATTGAATTAAACTTTCTGAGCCAGTTGGGTGGATGGGAATGATTGGGAGGCCATGATGGGTAAGAGCCGATGGAGGGAATTTGGCCAGGACACCAAGAGTTACACCCCTACTTTTTATAAGAAGTGCCATAGAATTTTAAATGACCACAAAGAGAGTCAGCACCTCGGTTTAGCATCTCATCCAAAAGATACCAAACACCCAAAACACTTTTAGAGGAGAATCATGAGTTTAAAAGAATATGAGACATGTCTCAAGTGTTTGCCACTAGAACTAACTGTATATTATTACCTACCATTTGAACCCTAACCCTAGTGCACATACATGTGATTAATTAATATTACCCAGTATGTAAATGAATAAGGCCACCTTAAAATTCAATGTAAGCAAAAAGAGTACATGATAATATAAAAGATGACAGACAAAATAATGTTGCAGGAATTGTGTAGATTATTTCATAAGCATATGAACAGTAAAGTACAGAATTATGCCTTTTAAAGAAATATGTCTTTGTGTGTTTCTCTGACCTATCTGAAAGCGAGTTTAAAGCAGAGCCCTGAATTCTTTGCAGTCATAAATCTGTTATCTTTTAGATCTGACTTTATTACATCGCTGATCCGTGGTCTGTTCTGCTTCTAGGTGTTGAAAGTTCCCACAGTCGGGCTAATGATATACAGTATGTTCTGAAAGCAAACATTTAAGACATGTCTAAACGCATATATTTTTTTTTACTCATGATTCTCCTCTCATAGCGTTTTGCGTATTTGTTGTCTACATTCCCATAAGTGCTGTGTTGTTGTGACACAATGTTGGGTTAATGTTTTTAAATAAAGTTAAATGACACTTTTTAACCCAACAGTTAGGTTTGTACATATTCGAAACACTCTGCTAGAAGACATGGATTGTAAACTTCCTCCTCATTTTGGTTCACTAGCTATGTTTCCGTTCACAAACTTTTTGTGCAGTTTGGATTATCACATGAACAAACATGATGGAAACACCAAGATGGGCATACATTCTGAAAAGGTGCTGAAAAACTATAGGTTAAATGTTTAAATCTAGATTAATCTCACTGTAATCTTAGGATTAATCTAGATTATTCTAGATAAAAATGGCTCATTTCAATTCTGCCGAATATGTGTGCTACCCAAATAATGGCTAAAAGTAAGTCTTTGAGAACGGGTTTCTCAAGCCAGGTGGCGCATTAGACCAGGGACTCATCTCCTGTTTCCAAAATGCATCACAAACTGCTTGAGGAACTGTTCTACTTTGATAATTGGTGATGAAAATAACAAGATTTACTTGTGTTTACTAACTGTTTACTCAGTTAAACATGAATTTTGAGGCCTATATAAGCTCCAAACAGCGATTTTTGATGACCTTAATCCATCTAAAATCATAACTGAACTAAACAGAAATGGAATAAAGACGTGGAATATGCAGATATTAGTGGCATTATTGAAGTAAACACCACAATCAAACTATTACCATCATGTAGGACTTTTCAACATTTTGTGCAGCAAGATCCACACACGCGGCTGCCAGTAAAGGACCACGCACACACACACATTGTGAAATGTGGAAGTTTTATTCTTTCCATTCGGCATGCGTTATTAAATTCCATAACACTCTCATCAGTCCTTACTAATTATTTGCTTCTAATACTCCAGTTTGTCACGGGGGCATGAATGAAATGTTCATAAGTGAATGTGAAACTGCCGAACTGCAGTTAAAGTCACCCAAAATTACAGGAAACTCTGACATGAAAAAAATGAAAAGCACTTCACGTAATCACCTTCATTATATTATTGTCTATTAAGGCAAATAACTAGATTACAGATGTCCATGCAAGCGTAGTCAGTAGTGTCTTCGAAGTAAGTGAAAGATCCAGAAGGGCATCCTGCTGATTTGATCCAGAAGGGCACTATTTTGTCAGACAGCTCACCGGTTTGACTTTCATTCACCGTCATTCATTTTAAAAAGCAGCCGCTCCATTTTATTTAAGTTTTACTGGAACACATAAACTCTACAGATGCCTGAAAGTTAGATGTGGAGCATTAATCAGATTCACTCTAGTGAACTGCATCCATGTTAGCACGTCACGTTTGATGTGGTCATTACACAGTAGGAACACACACAGGTTCGAAGACTCGTTCTCACCACCTACAGTGCAATTCGGCCAGGTATACATCCGCGCTAAAATATCAAGGTGAAAGTCAGCATAGCTTGAGTAGAATAGACCCAGCTCCCAACCCAACTTTGAGAATAGATTAACGGCGATATTTCGCCCAATAAGAGTCTCGCGTTAACGCAGCAAGCTAAAGCCGATAACAGCCCACCACTAATAAAAGCCATACAGTATGTGCACAATTAAGTAGGATAAACCTTTTATCCGATAAGGAAAAGTGTGCATAAACTACAATGAAAACAGAATAAACTTTGTACATGCACTTCATCAGTATGTGTGTGATGTGATTGAGTTTTTGACAGATGATGATCAGATATTTCAGGGACGCATTATTGGAGTTTGCAGTAGATTGTAAAACATCTGAAATGTTGCTTTGCTCATTTCTAAAATGCCTTAGCCATCAACTTATCATCCCTGTGCTTCGGTATTATTATTATTCTATTATTATTATTCCCTCCAGAACCGTCTTGAGCATCGGTCTGCGCTCCCAACGAGCGTCTCACAGCTCCAAAAACTACCTCATTGCGTTTCATCTACGTCTTCTGAGGCGCAACTCAATTATTAGAGAAGAAAAACCACCACAGTGGATTCTCCCAATGTATGGACCTACACTACAGTATTTGCTGCAGTTTATCAGGAACTGCTGATTTTGTTCTCTTTTGTTTTTCATTGGATGGAAAAACGCTGATTTATTCACTAGTGTTTTCTGCAATATTACAGTTTTGCGCATAAATCTAATTCGCATCTTTAGATGGAAACACAGCTAATGACTGATTCGATTTCAATCCTTTAAAATTCTAGGAGAATAATTGAATAAAATGTTTACCTTTTTCTCCTCCTTTGTCTCCCCGCTCTCCCTTCTCTCCTTTCAGTCCTCGTTCTCCTCTCACGCCTAAAGGTAAAGCACACAGTTATATGTTTACTACAGTAAAATGATCTTACAACTGTTATCTTCTGATCAGTGGAATAATTAAACGTTACACAGGTTAAAAAAAAACACATAAGAGTGAATGCATTACTAAAAATGAGAGTAACAAATAAAAACGACCTTCTAATACTTTAAATGGCTTACAGGGAACGAAATGATGTGACCCTGAAGCATGAGTATAAACAATACAAATATACAAATATAGCAGAGTCTACACCACA
The DNA here is from genome assembly GCA_903798205.1 of Danio tinwini. Taxonomy (NCBI): domain Eukaryota; kingdom Metazoa; phylum Chordata; class Actinopteri; order Cypriniformes; family Danionidae; genus Danio; species Danio tinwini. Next base: position 3,765,213 of record CAIGQZ010027068.1, on the reverse strand, counting down.
CTTATAGTACACTCTGTAAACCATAATGATGTCTTTAATTAAACAATCAAGTTGACTGAACATTACTTAAAAATTAACATTTTGGTCTTGCCACCTACAAATATGAGTTAATTTAACTTATATACAATGAAAATGCAATTCAAGAGTTCACACTTAGCTGATGATTGATTATAAAGCAAGTTTGGCATGCTGTCCCGGGAGAGAGCCCTGAGCTCAAAAGGTCCTTGAGCCCTGGGCTCCCTCCTGTTTGCAGGGCGAGAGGGGAGCTTTGAGCTCAGGTAGATCTCGAGAACTCCCCCTTTTTTTGATAAGAGCTGATGACAGAAAATGATTGCTAAAGAAGAGATATGCTGCTGGATGAGAGTTTGATTGCTAAATTTAGATTGATCATTTAACTTGTAGTGCATGTTTTTAGAATGTGGGAGGAAACCGGAGAACCCCGGGGAAACCTACGCGAGCACGGGAAGAACATGCTAACTTCACACAGAAACGACAGCCAGTCTGTTAAAGGGCTAGAATCGGTGACATTCTTGCTGTGAGGCAACAGTGTTAATCACTGGGCCACTGTGCCACCCTATGAAGTGAAAGGTGGAGAAGTAGGGGTGGAAGGGGGGATTCTTCAAATCGAAGATGACTGTAGTGAGAAACCCTGGCTCTTTATAGTGGGTTAGGAATCGTCTGATTGGTGGATCATACGTAGTTAATGCAGAACCAGCCGTGTTCAATCATAATCACGTGATCCTCTCGAAATAAGTTTATAAATAAACTTCACAAACTTAAGATTTAAAGTATAGTAAGCTCAAAATCACAATTAATCCTTTGAAAAAAATAGGTTGTTTTAATGCAAGGTCTTTTTTTTCAGAAAACAAGGCTCCATGTATAATTATTCACTATAATGGGAATAAATGGCTACTTACTTTTCTTTTTTTTTCATAATTACACACAGACACACACACTGAACTGAACAATTTATGTATAATCTACCAAACTGGCAAGTTAAATAAACTTAAACATACACGTTTTGGGTGACTTTGTTACTCAATTAAATTGAGGCAAAGAGTTTACTTAATTTCGTTCAGTCACCTTATTAGGGTTTTCAGTGTAAAACAACAACAACAACAACAACACAGAGGATACATTTTTCTGGAAGGATTTTTTTCTTCTTTTCAAGCTATGAAAAATACAATGTTAAACCATAAAAATGTTCTTAAAATGTTTTATTTCCACAAGTTTAGGAGTCCAAAATTGAAGACTGACATCCCATTATTTGTAAGATTTTCTTCTAATTTGTGAATACGGGCCATGATCTTTTTAAAGAATCTAACGCTATGAATGAATGGCTTGATTTATTTATGTTTGTTTATTTATTACTCACAGGGAATTGCAGATTTCAGCATGGATTTTTACATTTTCATTTTATTTCAAGAAATAATGATCCCCCTCATATAAATATTTTTGTCATAGACTTTCTTCAGGAAAACAAAACCACAATCATATCAGCTCAACATCATCCTCAGTGTGTAAAACTATTTGCCGTAAATGTGATTGATGACTTAAAAAGAGGGTCGAGGGAGTAAAGTATTATACATTTTGTTTTTATAGCATAACAAAAATGATGTGCAGTTTAAAGGGCTCAGATTTTGGCCTTTTTACAAGATGTAAATTAAGATGTGTCTAAGAAGTTTCAGCTCAAAATACCCATCAGATTATTTATTATACCCAAGGCCAGCCCTGTACATTTGGGTGACCTAAGCAGAATAATTTTGGGGTCCTACCTTACTCTAAATGGTGCAGTATTGTCATTGCAAACCGGCCCACAATGCTTTTATTGCTTATTAAAAACAAAATCAATGAAACAGAAGAGCAATGCCTAATTTCTTCTACTTAATAACTGTCTGAATGATTTGGACTTTTTGAAATGGCACTATTTTGGTCAACTAGCAGCTTCCCAAATGAAAAATCCTTAATAAAGGGACCAGTGATTCCTACTTTGTGTCCTTCTGAAGCATTTAAAAACATTCTATTAATTTAGCAAACATTGAAAATTCTATAAAAGATTCTAGGTTTTATTTTTATATAAATCCCATAAGCAAAAACCCTGTGATGAATGAAATTAAATGACAATAAGCCAAAAGTAAAAATGCATTACTTAGTAATAAAATATACATTCTGATTCATTCTAAAAACTTAACATTAAAGATTTATCAATAAATAATAAAATCAATAAGCAAATATTATAACCATGAACAAATAATAATATAAAGCAACATACTGTATAAAAAAGGAAGCTACAAATTCTGGGTTAATGTTAATACCCAAACAAACTTTATTATTCCCTTCAGTCTCCTTCCCTGTTCCTTACATTTGAGTTACAGCAGGGTCCAGAGCTTATATTAAACTATAATTAATTAACATTAATTTAACTTTAACTTTTTATAATTAAAGACACTTCAGTACTGCATTTCAGTCAAATGCATTTTAAACTAATAAAATGTATCATATGGGTACAACGTTTATTAAACTGTAATTGTCTATTTTCAATAAAGTTGCTACTAGATTGTGTCTTAAACATCATCATTAGCACTTAAAAGTGATGCTAAAAATTATTTTGTGCTTGTCCAGCCTCCGGCGCCTAGACTGCAGCTCTGCACAGGACTTTTGGCCATAGGAGAAATGGTCATGCCCAACTGAGCCAGGTTTCTCCATAGGTTTTTTTTTTTCATTCCCTTTCGCCAATTGGTGAAGTTTTTTTTCCTCGCCGCTGTCGCCACTGGCTTGCATGGTTCGGGACCTGTAGAGCTGCGCATCGATGGATTTGCTCTTTAGTGTTTAGATTCTCAGTAGTGAATATTAAATCACACTGAACTGAGCTAAACTGAACTGAACCTTAACTCTGAAAACTGAACTGACACTGTTTACATTTACTATAATCTTCTATGTGAAGCAGCTTTGACACAATCTACATTGTAAAAGCGCTATACAAATGAAGGTGAATTGAATTGTCTCTTCTCGTCATCATTTTCCCTTCTGTTTTTCTACGCCTGGAGAATAATGTTACATTCGCTTAATTTTTGCTGTCTAATTTCCAAAACAAATCAGGTATATAAATGGGCCAGGTAATGAAGTAAAGGCCATGGCTCTGTCTGTGCATGGATTCACTGTTATGTGCCTGTGCCTTTAAATGCAAATGCTGGTTCTCCGTGCCCACTCTCGAGATGTTTTCCTTCAGAGAAGGATAATCAGGTCAGATATCAGGATAAACACAGTAAAATGACAGACAGCCACTTAGACACGATTAAGCAGAGACCCAGAGTACAAAAAAAAACAATAAGATGAATGAGCCACACATAAATGCTCTTACAGTGTTCGCTGTGGTGATTCCAGCAGCTATGAATTCCCTAGCTCAAAAAGTAGAGCTCGAAATGCTATAAAATCACAAAGTGTAGCACTCACTGCTTCTTGAAGTGCAGTTTGATCACAGAGAGTTGGACTTGGATCAGATCTTTTAATCCCAGTTTCTTTGCAAATCCTGTTGTGTGGATATTTTTATATGTGTTACTATGGAGACATGTTAATACGCAGTGCTACATCACAATGCATTCGGTCTCTAAAGCACAGGGATTTGGATCCTATTTAAGGGTGCTTTCACACCTGGTCCAAATGCCTGGTCCGAATCCAAGTTCGATTGTCTGGGTTGTATTCACACTGTGTTCTGATCATCAAGCTGCTGTTTTGTGTACAGCTGTTGCTAGGTGACGGCAACAAAATCAAAGCGCCAAAATGGAGACGTCCGGATATCACGGTCATTCTGCTTTTACTGAATCTTTTGGTTTTGTTACCAAAACCAAAATACAGAGAGCCACTTGTGTGCTGCAAAAACATTAAAAAGTCTAGAACATATGCGATGACTGCAAAAGTCAATTATCACTGTTTGCACTGGGTCAGTCCCGCTTGTCACCAAGGTAGGTAATTCACAGACATACACACACAAATGAACATCATAAAAACTAAAGTTTGTTGTAGAGTTAGTGGTTCGCTTCAGTTATTTGGTCCAATTGCATTCATATCAGAAGTAAATCGTACCAGAGTTCACACAAACCGTACCCCACACTGTAAAAAAAATCTGTTATTTTACGGGGTATTTTAGCTAGGATGTCGAAAAAAAAAGTAAAATAACGGCCATTAAATTACAGACATTTATCGTAAAATACAGAAATTTACCTAAATTTAAGTTTCCAGTGTCTGTAATTTAATGGCCATTATTAAATTAATATAGAAAAAAAAAAGTAAAATAACAGATTTTTTTTACAGTGCGGACCACCTCTTTCAGGCGGACTCGAGTACGGTTCATAGGTGTGCACCCAAGTTCAGAAGACTATGCACAAGTTCAGCAAAACGTTCTGTACTTTGATGTCTAACTAACCTGGGGGCAGACAAAAAGTGCTAGTGTGAAAGCACCCTAAGGGCGTACTCGCACTATGCTATGCGAACCGTGCCCAGGCCCATTTCCTAGATGGTTTGAGAAGTGTGAGTGCTCTGAATCAGGCTCAGGCACGGTTCAGTTGACCATGAGCGCAGTTCAATTGGCCGTGAGCGCCAGAGCGCGGTTTACTTGGGCTCAGGCGCAGTACGCTTGTAGTGTGAGAGCAAAGCATGTCTGAGCCCGCAACTGAAAGTGAGACGTGAATTTTAAGGGACTGTTTCATATGGATTAATTAATCATTCGTAATGTTTAATGAACGCAAACTGTCGTAAATTATTAAAGACGCAAACCCCTCACTGCATGACAGCTGCACCTTCAGCAAACCTCCTAATTCCTGCAGCACGAGGACTTTATGATTGCTTATGAGCGTCAAAGGTGGCTGATCTGTTCAGTGAAATATTAGACTGCGTGTCACTGCTGATCAAACCACTAAAACAATATAACTGAAGAAATGTCCACTGTGCTGAGTGAGAGCGCTTCTCTTCTTAAACTAAACCGCGCATCATCGATGATGTAAGCGTGCTCAGGCATGAATGCAATGCGAGTGCGGGCCGTCGGGGGAGACGGGACAAGCGTGCTTCAGCCCAGTTCTAGGCAACTGTACATAGTGTGAGTACGCCCTAAATGTCATTCATTCATTTTCCTTCAGCTTTGTCGCTTTATTCATCAGGGGTCGCCACAGCGAATGAACCGCCAACTATTACAGCATATGTTCTACACTGTGGATGCTCTTCCAGCCGCAACCCAGTACTGGGAAACACCCATACACACTCATTTACACTACGGCCAATTTAGTTTATTCAAACTAGAGCACATGTCTTTGGACTGTGGGGGAAACCAGAGCACAAGGAGGAAACCCAAGCCAACAGGTGGAGAACATGCAAACACAGAAATGCCAACTGGCACTCGAACCTTCTTGCTGTAAGGCAATAGTGCTAACCACTGAGCCACCATAATGCTCCCCTATTTAAATGTCAAGAAATCAAAATAGAGAGACTTGTTGTGTTTATTTCACTCCAATATGACTGTGCACACACTATACTACACACAGTTCTGTTCAAACCGCTTCCAAAGGCTGATTTTGCATGATAGGAGCCCTTTAAAAAGGCATCATAATAACTTTGCTCTGCTAAGCTGTACTCATGAACTTGGCCAAACCCCACTGATGTTTCCCAGCTGTTTGCCACAAGATGTGAAAACATGAGACGTGTATCGCAGAGGACCACAGTCAGTGCTGTCACACATCAGCACAGGGATGATTCTGTTACAAAAACAAGTTTCTGAGGCCCAATAAACGCCAAAATGAGGCAATGAAAGGGTGAACGATTGTGTGGAGGAGAGATGAAAAGAGAAAGGGGAATGTGTGCAGCTCTGGAGAACATTAGGGGAATCACTATATATTTTGGAAGGTGTTTAAGCAACAGCGCATGTTCGGAGAATGAGATCAGTGGGTTGGAGCTTGAGCTCAGAATTAATCTGAGCTAAAAAGTAAAATTAGACACAAGCCTGAAGTCTAATCGGGCAAAGCTGTGTTATAAGCCCAGAACCACATGCCCTGTCCAAACCAAGGTTCCAGTCAAAAGTGGATGGATCATCTGTTCATGAACACTAAACTTTTGTTCAACATAAAACAACCTTTGCTAAATATTTACAAGATGTAAAATAAGTCTCTGATGTCCCTATGTGTAAAGCTTCAGCTCTAAATATCTTACAAATAATGTTTTATAAACTCTGAAACTGACTCTTTTAGGTTTTGAGCCAAATTGTGTTGTTTTGGTGACTTTTCAAAAGAGGACGGACTGGGTTTAACACAACTGTGTTTAAACCCCTTATAAAATGCATTTTTGCATTATAGTTGTTATGAGTAATATATGTACAGGGAGTGCAGAATTATCAGGCAAATGAGTATTTTGACCACATCATCCTCTTTATGCATGTTGTCTTACTCCAGGCTCGAAAGCCTATAACCAATTAAGCATATTAGGTGATGTGCATCTCTGTAATGAGAAGGGGTGTGGTCTAATGACATCAACACACTATATCAGATGTGCATAATTATTAGGCATCTTCCTTTCCTTTGGCTAAATGGGTCAAAAGAAGGACTTGACAGGCTCAGAAAAGTCAAAAATAGTGAGATATCTTGCAGAGGGATGCAGCACTCTTAAAATTGCCAAGCTTCTGAAGCGTGATAATCAAACAATCAAGCGTTTCATTCAAAATAGTCAACAGGGTCGCAAGAAGCGTGTGGAAAAACCAAGGCGCAAAATAACTGCCCATGAACTGTGAAAAGTCAAGCGTGCAGCTGCCAAGATGCCACTTGCCACCAGTTTTGCCATATTTCAGAGCTGCAACATCACTGAAGTGCCCAAAAGCACAAGGTGTGCAATACTCAGAGACATGGTCAAGGTAAGAAAGGCTGAAAAACGACCACCACTGAACAAGACACACAAGCTGAAACGTCAAGACTGGGCAAGATTCTTCTAAGGTTTTATGGACTGATGACTGATGAAATGAGAGTGAGTCTTGATGGGCCAGATGGATGGGCCCGTGGCTGGATCGGTAAAGGGCAGAGAGCTCCAGTCTGACTCAGATGCCAGCAAGGTGGAGGTGGAGTACTGGTTTGGGCTGGTATCATCAAAGATGAGCTTGTGGGGCATTTTTGGGTTAAGGATGGAGTCAAGCTCAACTCCCAGTCCTACTGCCAGTTTCTATAAGACACCTTCTTCAAGCTGTGGTACAGGAAGAAGTCTGCATCCTTCAAGAAAAACATGATTTTCATGCAGGACAATGCTCCATCACACGCATCCAAGTACTCCACAGCGTGGCTGGCAAGAAAGGGTCTAAAAGAAGAAAAACTAATGACATGGCCTCCTTGTTCCCCTGATCTAAACCCCATAGAGAACCTGTGGTCCATCATCAAATGTGAGATTTACAAGGAGGGAAAACAGTACACCTCTCTGAACAGTGTCTGGGAGGCTGTGGTTGCTGCTGCACGCAATGTTGATGGTGAACAGATCAAAACACTGACAGAATCCATGGATGGCAGGCTTTTGAGTGTCCTTGCAAAGAAAGGTGGCTATATTGGTCACTGATTTGTTTTTGTTTTGTTTTTGAATGTCAGAAATGTATATTTGTGAATGTTGAGATGTTATATTGGTTTCACTGGTGAAAATAAATCATTGAAATGGGTATATATTTGTTTTTTGTTAAGTTGTCTAATAATTATGTACAGTAATAGTCACCTGCACACACAGATATCCTCCTAAAATAACTCAAACTAAAAACAAACTAAAAACTACTTCCAAAAATATTCAGCTTTGATATTCATTGAGAACATGGTTGTTGTTCAATAATAAAACTAATCCTAAAAAATACAACTTGCCTAATAATTCTGCACTCCCTGTATGTATAACCAGAACTCCAAAAAAAAAGTTGGGCCATTTTGCAAATGCAATAAAATTATGAACATTAGGGATGCTCAAATTAACTGATTAACCTTAACCGAAAGGGTGCGTTTGTAACTGATTAATGGTATCACTAAACGATAAAAAATAATATTATTTTATATATTTTTAAAGTTTGGCTGCATAAGGGGCCGATCACCGAATGCGCTTTTTGCATTGAGAAGTTTTTGGATTTTTTAAATGGTTTATTAACTGTTTTGGCTCTGCTTATGCGCCCTGCGCGCCTCACGTTATGCTGTTGCGCACTGTGTGCAACAGTAGAAATAAAACGCAACCCTGAGCAGAATAGTGCGTCACGTCAGTCATGTAGTTTTCATTCTTCAATCAAATGAAAGCAGAGCAGAGTTTCTGTTGAGGTGCCTGCAGTATTTGTGTTGTCAGGAAAGACGGATATTTTTTTTAATGATGGAGCAGAAACTTGTGGTCGCAGTTTCAAGTTAGCCAGAGCTGTAGGCATATTCCTATTACTATATTATGAAAAATATCTAGGGCAGGCCTGAATATTTTATTATTTTTATTTAATTTATTATTTTTTCTATGTTGTCGGAAACACTGCAGGTGCATGTGAGAAGATGTTCTGTTATGTTCTTGTTTGCATGTTAAAATAAATCAGTTTTTTTTTATATTTAATGTGTGACAAAATAGAAACCTCTTTTTTTATTAAATAATATTTTAATATTTATCTGTTAACGGTTAATATTCGGTTAAAGAGCTGCGGTTGTCGGTTAGTAAAATAAACCGAAATGAGCATCCCTAATGAACATGTGATTTGCTGATTCTCTTTAAAGAGTTATGTTACTTATTTTATTAAAGTACAAAGAAAAGACTTCCAGTGTTTTCAGTGAGTTAAATTATATTGTGAAAATGTAAACATATTGATTTTGATTGCTCCAACACACTCCAAAAGGCTCGGGACAGAGGGATTTACATTTATTCATTTAGCAGATGGTGAGGATGAAAGAAGCACTTCAAATCATCACAGAGTATAAATGCTATGACACATCTAAGATATTGAAATTTATATATATTTTTCTTTCTCTGATCATACGGCGAAGGCACATCGCACACACCTAAGGAGATGGATATACTGTACATGTGTCCTTACAGAGCCTCAAACAGTGCATAATTACAGGACTAGGTTATCTTTAATGTCTGATTACATCAAAACTGTCAAAACCACACAAGATTTACATATAAACACATTAGGTTATTGTGTCTAAAGCAAAAATAGGAAACCATTAATAGAAAAATGAATGTGTACGAAAACCATTGTGCCTTAAAAGGCCAACAAACTAACAGACTCAACCTGTTGACGCTTGTAATTAACGCATAATTTACCCCAAAATGCATATTCTCTCAATGATGATGATGTTGATAGTAAGCAAAAATTACCTGGAATAAAGAATTGTGATAAAATTGTAAATCGTAATTTTCCTATATGGATGTTTTTGCCATATTGCCCACCCCTAACCCACATTACTCCCATCAAAATAAATAAAGACAAATTTCATCAAATGCAAGTCATTAACTTGCTCCAAAACACAAATGCAGTAAATGTCTAACCTTTGGGTCCTTCAGGGCCGACCTCTCCTTTATCTCCATTGTGTCCATCCTGCCCGCTTTGTCCTGCCAGTCCACGAGGACCCTGAATGCCCTTTTCTCCTGTCAAGCCTTACAAAAACCAAAAAAATGAATAAATCGGTAAGCATGTACTGTGAACAGAAAAACATTTCCATTTAAATTTGACTCCATAAATGCATCTCTGCTAAACGTATATTAAAATCCTGCGCCATATGCAAATTTAACTAGGTTATGTCAACTAAACCATCAGTAGGGCCAGAAGGAATCTGCTGACGTTTTTTGCAATTTCTGCTGAGAATTTTGGTAAAAATCTGCTGATTTCTGCGGAATTATTTTGGGAGTCTCATTACTAAAACCTTAATATGTGAAATATGTGTAATTTAAAAACTGAATAAATTCAGATTTACACACATTTACTCAAGTAAATAAACAGAATTAATTATGGGCTAAAAATCTGCGGAAATGTGCGGAAGTTTTGCTCGCGCAGACTTTGTGTGGGCCTAACCACCAGTTACACCGCATTTTATTTCATTAATATTGTTTTTTTTACAATAAGATAAGCTATATATATCTTATTTGGCATTCAAGTTATTTGATATGCAGGCTGTAAAACATTGTTACAAGCACACAAGGCAGGCTTTATGATCACATTCATTGCAGGCTAAATGAAACCTCTATTTTTGTCGTACAGATTAGTGCAAGACATCGTTCAAAACTGTAAAGGGTTTAATTTGTGTAGAACATACTCTCCCAAAAACAAAACATGCCTTTGTAAACAATAAAAGAAACGCTTTATTTTTCTATTACTATTCCTCTCTTTGTCTCTGTTGTTAATATTGCCATCTGACTAAATTTAACCATTTAATTTAATAATTTTCACGATCAAAAATAACCACAACCACATCTGTGGTTTCAGCAACCAGAGTCATTAACACTTGTCCAGTATCATCTGTAAAGCACCTACTGAAGTAGTCTGAGCGATGGGATTTAAATCCATCTCAAATGTATATGCCTCAGAGGGCATTTACACCTCCACATGAAGACATCTGAAGATAACGATTAAACTTTGATTAAACTTTAGGCATTATTTTGCTAAATTTGTTATATGGAAGATTTTGTTGTCTTGTCTTTGTTGTTTTCCTCTGGTGGACAACACTAATACAACAGGTTTTAGGTCGCAGGGTTGGCAAACGTTTGTCAGATTTACAAAAAAAATGCCACCTTTTTTCCTTTATAGATGAGAAAAATATATGAAATTTATTTAAATGCGATAAACCCTTAATAAGACATGAGCCAACACAGCAAACCTTTTCCTCTGAGTAAAATTTAATTCGTTCAGAGTGTATTTGGTCCTTCTCTAAATTGAGTACAAGTTAAGCTGCGGTCACACTGGACTTTTCTCCCCATAGACTTCCACTGATACGCAAGTGAAGGTCGTGCTTCAAGTTTCAAAGTTCACTGCGTTACAAAGTTCAAGCTTGGTGAACTCTGACCTGCGAAATTGCATCACTTGACTGCATGAGACCGATCGAGGATCAATTTGAAGCTGCGGTCATACAAGAGTTTGAGAAATTCTGTCGTACGGCACTGCGAAAAGTGGCAGAATTAAACAAGATGATTAGTCATTAAAAAAAGCGAGCGATCGGTCCATATTTTAAGTTTCTGTCTAGAGAGGTCATGTTTTGATCCTTGATTGGTCTCATGCAGTCATATGATGCGATTTCGCAAGTCAGAGTTCACCAAGCTTGAACTTTGCAACGCAGCAACCTGCGAAACTTCACGCATGACCCTGCATTTCCGATCTGACGCATTCGCGTGCGAAAGAATGGAAGTCTATGGGGTGAAAAAGACTAGAAAGAGACACCTGCTGTTAATAAGCAGAAATACAAAACTACAACTGACTTCAAACAGCAGCAGCAGATTCACTTATAACTAGGCCCACACGGAATCTGCGCACAGAATTCGGCAGATTTTTAGCCCATCGTTAATTCTGTTTATTTACTTGAGTACATGTGTAAATCTAAATTTATTCAGTTTTTTAATCAATTACAGTGATATTATTGTCTTATCTGAAAAATTTGATCTGATTTATGTACAATGCAGTTTGTAAACTCATATTTTCTGTCTTTTAGTAGATATTTTATATGAGAGACTTGCTTTGTTTACCAAATAAAGTGAATCTAATCGGATTTGCATTTTAAACATTAAGTAAAAAGTTAAAAAAAGGTATTATTTTTTATTTCATATATTAAGGTTTTAGTTATAATACTCCCTAAATAATTCCACAGATTTTTACCAAATTCTCAGCAGAAATGGCAAAAAACGTCCTCAAGTTCTGTCTGGCCCTACTTATTACTAACCTGTTTGACTAACCTCTATGACTCAGATGTCCACAAAAATCCATATGCGATTTATTGAGAATAACCTGTTTGAGTTATTTACGTTTTACACAAAACAACAACAAAAGAAAACTTTTTTTTTTTTATGTAACCATCGTGGAAAACAGTAGTTTATTTACTTGTTTTTCTTTTACTTGATTTGTAATGTTAGTGTTTTTTTGCTTGTTATGACAAGTATAAAAAGACTGAATATAATTAGATCAAATGATCCTATATTGATTCCTAATATTTATGAATTTATATTTGCATAGTGTCAGCTTTGCAAATTATGTTAAAATTATGGTTCGTGAAACACTGAAACAGTCAAAGCAAATGTGTTGAAGCTTCGAAACGTTTCGAAACCCCACTCTACGGCGACACCTAGTGGTCATTTTTTATGTATTGCACTGGAACAGCGTCAGCAAAGAACAGTTGAGCAAATTGACGTATTAAACTCCACTTTGTAATTTGAACCTACAAGTGGTTTAGTGGAGCGGTTAAGGTTCCTGACTACCATGTAGGCATACTGGGTTCGAATCCAGGCTGAGACAGCTCTTTTGAAATGCTTTAATATCAGTTTGAATCGCTCTGTTCTTGAATCGTTTTGTTTCAACATTGGTCTGACATCCGAATAAACACTTTCTGAATAAATATGTCTTGTTTTGGTCAAAAAACAGGGTTGTTGCTAGATCAGACACGGTTGTGGCCAGAAGTTAACAAGAATTATTTATATTATTCATTAAATTTCCCATTTATTGTATTTTATTTATGTCTACCCAAAACCTAAACCCAACCATCAGAGTACTGTAAAAAATTAACTATTGTTTTACAGTGTTACAAAAACGATGCTGTATTGATGGCGTATCAGCAGCTGTATCCTATTTAGACTACACCATAAAACAGTAACATGATTAAAATACATAAAAATCATGATTTCAGAGTATTTGTACAAGTCGGGATTCGAACCCAAAAGAAATTTGAAGCTCAGTTACAACATGCACACGTACGGTCCACTAGGCCATAACAAGCAGAAGAATTGTCAGACCCTGTCAGTCAAATGCGCATTCGCCAGGTCTCGAAACACTTCTAAACTGATCAATACTTTGAATCGCTTTAGTCACATGACCAAGTGTTTCGAAAGACTTTAGTCACGTGACCTGGGTGTTTCGGACCATGCTTCGGTGCAGTGTTTCGAAACACTTGCGCTTCAGGATCTCGACACTGTGTCGAAACGTCAGTTTCACGTCAGCCATCCCTACCAAATACACTATGAACTAAGCAAATTTTACTCGAAGGATTTTGCTGAATGTAATTTGCCAGCATGGCTCCATAAACTTATCAAATTATATCTTCTAAACCACTCGATGAATTTACATTCTTTTATTAACCTTTTGTCTTCAAGGTTTCTAGATTACATGTACTAAATATGGCATGGATTATGGATTGGACAAGTTCTTTAGGAGGAGTTTGAAAAAGTAGGTTTATCAATAAGCTCAATATGGAGGAACAGTTTTTTGTGTGACAAAAAAAAAAATGAGTTCCAAGATTAATGTTAAGCTTCACTCTTAAATCTTTGATATTGTGACTTGGTTGCAGAGATTTAAGAAAAAATGTTTTTAAACATTTTAAGTATTTAAAGTGCCACTGATGGTCCTTTTGGGGTGTGCGGGCAGATTTTGGACTATCCTGCCAAATTTGGTGCTTCTAGGATTTACAGTTTTGGCTGGCTAGACCCCTTTAGGCTATAATTCAATATCAGTATATTTCAACAGCATTTTTTTTCAATAATTTTGACATTTCCAATATTTTTATATAATTGAAACATAATAGGGAAGCATGGTGGTGCAGTGGGTAGCACGTTCACTTCACAGCAAGAAGGTTGCTGGTTCGAGTCTCGGCTGGGTCAGTTGGCGCTTCTGTGTCGAGTTTGCATGTTCTTCCCGTGTTTGTGTGGGTTTCCTCCAGGTGCTCCTGTAAAGTGAGTTTTGACTGTGTGTGGTACGAGTGTGTTGCTGCACCTCTTGGTCCAATCCAACCAGGAATACCGTCTGGTCCCAGGGGTCCAACATCACCCTTCTCACCCTTCGGCCCTGGTGGTCCTGAAAACAGAGTAAAACAAAAATCAGTGAAAAAAAAGTTTAATTAGTGGCTCCAGAGTCCTCTAACAACACATTTCTCGCTTCTGGCCTAGACAACCAGGCTCTGTTGCTGTGCACAGTTTTGTTTGTACAATAGAGAACACATGTTTACCCAGTGAGTGTTTGGCCTATCAAGAGGAGAACTTTAACTAAAGCACCTACTTCAAAAATAAGATTTTTGGTGTTAAAATACACCCTGTCCCATGATTAAGTAATTATTCCTTTAATAGGTTGATCCCCGCCCTCCAATCATGTAAGAATGAACTTCCCATTACCAAACAAGCTCTTTAAGCCCATTGTTTGTATTTGAGTTTCACCACCTAAATAAGGCAGGATTCATTTAAATCTGAACATGATGCTAAAATTCATTCTTTCATTTTACTTTGGCTTAGTCCCCCTATTTATCAGGGGTTGCCACAGCAGAATGAACCGCCAACTTATTCAGCGTATGTTTTACACAGCAGATGGCCTTCCAGCTGCAACCCAGAACTGGGAAACACGCAATTACACACATACACTACAGCCAATTTAGTTTATTCAATTCACCTATAGCGCATGTGTTTGGACTGTAGGGAAAACTGGAGCGCCCAAAGGAAACCCACGCCAACACGAGGAGAACATGCAAACTCCACAGTGGAACGCCAACTGACCTAGTTAGGCTCGAACCAGCCACCTTCTTACCATGATGCCAGAATATATAACAAACTTATAGCTAAAATACATAGCTTCCCCAGTGCTAGCCGCACTGCATCGGCTTTAAGTTCATTTCAGGTGCAGGATAGATTTTAATTAGAGCCATGATGAAAAATCATTTGACAGATCGATTCTGCATGGATTTTAAGTTTGATAGCGCTTATGTGCTTTATAAACTGCCGTACTGTACTTGCATTCTGTTCACTAACAAATATGACTTGAAACTAAAATAATGAATAAAGTTAGAAAAGGTTTGTGATTTACAAGAGTGTTTATACTGGGCTGTATTCACATTATTCATTATTCTGTATTCACATTATTCCGCTGTTCAAAACTAGCCTAGAGCATCGTCTGCTGTCAAAAACTAGCCTAGAATGCCATTTGCTGTTAAATACTAGCCTAGAGTGTCATCCGCCATTCTATCCACGTTAAAAACTAGCAGAGCACCATCAGCTGTTAAACACTATCATAGATTACCATCAGCTGTATAACACTAGCATAGAGCACCATCAGCTGTTAAACACTAGCATAAAGCGCCATCAGCTGTTAAACACTAGCATAGAGCGCCATCAGCTGTTAAACACTAGCATAGAGCACCATCAGCTGTTAAACACTAGCTTAGAGCACTATCAGCTGTTAAACACTAGCATAGAGTGCCATCAGCTGTTAAACACTATCATAGATCACCATCCGCTGTTAAACACTAACATAGAGCACCATCAGC
>CAIGQZ010027068.1:3737616-3749742 GCA_903798205.1 Danio tinwini | reverse complement strand
ACCATCAGCTGTTAAACACTAGCATACAGTAGAGCACCGTCAGCTGTTAAACACTAGCATAGAGCACCATCAGCTGTTAACCACTAGCATAGAGCACCATCAGCTATTAAACACTAGCATACAGTAGAGCACCATCAGCTGTTAAACACTAGCATAGAGCGCCATCAGCTGTTAAACATTAGCATAGATCACCATAAGCTGTTAAACACTAACATAGAGTGCCATCAGCTGTTAAACACTAATGTAGAGCACCATCAGCTGAAACACTAACATAAAGTGCCATCAGCTGTTAAACACTAACATAGAGCGCCATCAGCTGTTAAACACTAACATAGAGTGCCATCAGCTGTTAAACACTAGCATAGAACACCATCAGTTATTAAACACTAACATAGAGTGCCACCAGCTGTTAAAAACAGAGGTGATGTGTGCTTTCACCAACCACTTTACATTTAACATACATAGTAATGTATACTTTTGCAGGGAATGTTTATTCATTTATTTGCTCTATACTGTATGTCAACTTCTATGACTCTAAACAATTTCAACAGGCTTTTGCATTTTTAGTAAAACTGTATTCATTGGAAATATGGAAAGAAACCCCCTGCTCCTACCTTGAAATATGGTCAGATTTTTAAGAGTCATTGAGTGCTCCCACTCCTTCAGCCTCAGATCTGCCGTGACCACGTTCAGGACCTGAATCTCGTTCCGGAGCTGATCCTCTAGGTGTGTTTGTGTCATCCTCATGCCTAAGGTGTCGTGTGTTACATTTACAATTTTCTCCTGCAGTTCATAGATTTTGATCTGGTGCAGACTCACGTCCCCCCCGAGCGAATGGTTCAGTGTCTGCAGCGTCCAGCCCACCTCCTTGAGACGCTCCTGCAGAGTTTCCATGTTCCCCACCATTGTCTTTAGGAGTGCGTCCTGGTCTCGGATGGATCCGGCAGCGGAGGCCAGCTCGTCCCCGAGGCTGGTGCTGTTCCTCTGGCTGGAGTGGCTGATCATGGACAGATGATCCCACAGCTGAGCAACAGAATCAGTGGTGTGCTCTGAGAAGGCCTGCAGGTCTTTAATGTCTCGCTCCAGACCCTGTGTCAGTAACCCTGGTCATATACAATGGGGGAAATAAGTATGTTGGTAACAACTAAAGAAATCCATATATGAAAGAAAACAAATCTAATTAGTTTACAAATGAAGTTATGCGTAATAAACTAAAACGGCACAGGAAAAAGGTATTGAACACATGAAAAATGGAGGTGTATTCCTGCAGTGAAAGTCCAGACAGCGGCTGAAATCTCTCAGTAGTTCTTCAGCAACCCTCTGCCCTTCCGTAGTGTAAATGAATATTAGTCGCTTCAGTCCAACATCTACATTGATGAAAATGAAACCAAGGTGGACATTTCAGCAAGACATTGATCCAAAACACAGGTAAGGAAACTCTCAGATGCTTTTAAAAATTAAGCTGTAGAATGGCCCAGCCGATCACCTGACTTGAATCCAACATAAAATACAAAATAAAGCTCAGTTTTAATAGACTAGACCCACAGAACCATCAAGAAGACTGTGAAGTCTGTGGAAAACTCACATCTGAGCAATGCATGTGACTTCATTCTTCATTTGAGAGGCGTCTTTAAGTTGACATTAGCAAAAAAGCCTTTTATATAAAGTATTAAATTTATTTCTGTAGTTCAGTGCTTTCTCCTGTCAGTCCATTGTTTTTACACATTAAGCGTTTTCAGTTTTGTTTTGTTTTGTTTTATTCTCATGTTTCCATTGTTTGGGTTCCAAAAGCTGGTTCAATTACATGTCAACAGCTCCTTTAGAAATATTACTAATATCTCTTAAGGGTGCAGTAGGCAGGCCTATAGCCAAGGGGGTTTCTGGTGGTTCGATTTCCCATCAGAAAAAGCTTTGTCAATTTTCACTGTAGTGTTGTTATAGAGAAAACATAACATTTTTCTAAATCTTGGACCTTATTCTTGAAAGAAAAAAAAAAGACCTATAAAAAGTTGTGAAACACCAAAAGTGGCCCATATTAATACCTATTAGACTATTGTTATCCATGAATTTTCAAATGTTTTTTTTTGTATTATTTAAATGGCCAAAATCTTAGACTGAGGAAAGTTGAATGTACCAGTTTGTTATTAGTCCAATAAATTAAAATAGGCCAGTTTTAAATGTAATACTTTAACATATTGCTATTTCCCCTCCCCCCTAGTGATATATCATAAAGTAGCCGAAAATAAGTCACCTCTTCATATTTCTTTAATCTAATCTTTTGAACATGTTTTTGCTACCTCAAAAAGTGTAACCAGCCGACAAACTAATTCAGCAAAAAAGTGGTCAAAATCTCGGTAAAATGCAGTATTTAAACCTCATGATTAAATCAAAAATTTGTCAAATAACTGCAAACAGGTGTACTTTTTGAGAAAAAAAAGAACCACCCCATTTACTAGGCTGGTTACGGGCCTGGTAGGTGATTGTCTGCAGAAACATTTTTTGTTGTGCTGGTTGAAAGTCTCTTCACATTCCAATAGTAATGATCAGGGCTTGACATTAACTTTTTTGATCACCAGCCAGTGTGGCTAGTAGTTTTCCAACATGCCCCAATTTTGTTGTTGGGAAAATATATTTTAATATGCATAAATTTGACTTTGACATGCTAAAATTACATGATTTAGATTCTGTGGAATGTCCACATGCCTCATCATTCATTTTACCTTTGTGTATGTTGTGTATGAGCTTGCTCAGTTTCATAATGTTGTATTACAATTAGTTTTTATTTCACATGACTTTTCAGAGCTCAAAGTATTTACCAAATTTATCTCTAACCTCACTAAAAATAAAAAATGTACAATTTCTTAGCCACAAATTTTAAATATGTCAAAACAAGCTAAATATAGCTGTATACTATACATTTTATTTAACAAACCCTTTCGTAAAAAAACAAACAGTTAACACTAGTTAACTACATATAAATGGGAAGTTAATATTCTGTTTAAATAATGGTTAAAGCGAAAGCAATAGGTTCTGCTTACAAAAAGACCAATCTGAAGCTCTTGAAAGCAGCAGGAATGTGGGTGCATGAGCAACTTTTTGTCTAGTCTATTTGAAAGGGAACTGATCACACAAGTTGCGTTTCCAGGCACGGTTGTTTCAAGCAAGGAAACGGGAGCGTGCACGTGTTTTAAATGCGTGCATCACATCAGCTGTTGGCACGAGTGATTTATCTTCTCATTCGGTAATCAATCGGCTTTCTTTTGCCCGCACGAACACGATTATATTTGTCAGTCATGCTGCTTCTCGATTTTAAGATCGCATTTGCATGAATATTGGGCGATCCTTATTGTCGAATCCTGCTTTTAAGAAAACTACAATTTAAAATTTATTTTTAACCAGCCAAAGTGGCTAGTGGAGGTGTCTGTCTAACCCACCAGAGCTGAAATCTACCCGCATTTGGCAGGTTGGCGGGCCTTAATGTAAAGCCCTGGTAATGATTAAAGCAAATGATCTAAATGTATTTATATGTATTTTTATATTCTGGGTAAGGCATTCGACTAAAAAATGTTCAGCAAATGTAGATTTGTACATCTGCGCAGCCATTCACGCAAATCCGCCGTTTGCGCAGGCACGCGCACTGCGTTCATGTGCACGAGACACAGCTGTAAAAACAAATGCTCAATCAAAACTTTAAAATCTTAAATCAATATTGGAGTTAATTTTGCACGCTGGAGGAAGGACGACACCATGGCTGAAGGATTTCTGTTAGACAGGTAATGTTCTGTTTTAAAACTATTTTATTATTGTAGACTACTTCGTTGTTTTACGAATGGGTTATATGCACAGAAGTGTTGTTTAGCCACTGAAATCTTCCAGCGATTGATTGATGTGACTACTTTTCATAAGGGCCTTTTACAGCATCGATAATGTCAATTTTTATTTAGCTTAACAACAAAACATTAGTAAATAGCGCTATTCCGCCTAACCTGCTTTACTGAGGTGAAGTTGGTTTTATATTCACATCGGTTGATTTTTGAACACTGACAACCTGCCCGCGCTTACTATATTGTTTACCATGCTACTCTGAATATTGGCTCTGAAATAGCGTGTATGATGACTTATAATAAGTGTAATTCCTGTACGCCGCCAGCCAAGCAATAAGCATACAGTAGTCGCTTTAGGACAAAGCGCATGAAAAAGTGAGACCAGCGATCTATGCATACATGAACTATTGCACATTATCACAAGTTTTGCTTGCTAACAACACAACTGAAAACATGCTAGATCAGGGGTGGGCAAACTTGGTCCTGGAGGGCCGGTGTCCTGCATAGTTTAGCTCCAATTGTAATCAAAAACACCTGAACATGCTAATTAGTGTCTTCAAGATCACTAGAAATCTATAAGCAGGTGTGTTTGATTAGAATTAGAGCTAAACTGTGCAAGACACCAGCCCTCCAGGACCGAGTTTGCCCATCCCTGTGCTAGATAGTGGTGGGCAAAGCGAGGCTTCGTGAAACACTGAAACAGTCGAAGCAAATGTGTCGAAGCTTCGAAACGTTTCGAAACCCCACTCTACGGTGACACCTAGTGGTCATTTTTTATGTATTGCACTGGAACAGCGTCAGCAAAGAACAGTTGAGCAAATTGAGGTATTAAACTCCACTTTGTAAATTAAACCTACAAGTGATTTAGTGGAGCGGTTAGGGTTCCTGATGTTTGAATATAAATTTATATAACCTAGTTTCAAATGAACAATAATCTACATACAACTGAAAAGTTATATTCTTCGGTTTTTAATGATATCATTTCATGAACAGTTCAGCCATGCAGGACATTTAACCTTTGTCTTTCTGACTACTGGCTGAGAGAATGTGATACAAATGCTATGGGCAGGTTTTAACACTCAGCCTTCGTCTTCGGGTGATACTTTCAGGCCAAAGAAACCCCTTTTGTTGATGAACTTGTGTGACAGGTTTCTAACACCTACATGCCGGGTATCATACTGACTTCAATGCTGAATTTGCATGCTTTGTTTAGCCATCTCCCCTCCTCCTAAGAAGACACTATAGACAGGACATCTTTGTCTCAAATCAGACTTGTGATAAAACTAGCAGACTGCAGACCTACAATAGGCTCTGCAGACACATGAACTTCTTGAAGACGTTGTATGACTGCAGATTAACCAACACGTCTCAATAAAGGAATTCTGCTTGTTTAGAGTCTCCTGGACTGGGTTCTCTTCTATCCATCATTTATTTTTTTACAACACTGACTACCATGTCGGCATACTGGGTTCGAATCCAGGCTGAGACAGCTCTTTTGAAATGCTTTAATATCAGTTTGAATGGCTCTGTTCTTGTATTGTTTTGTTTCAACATTGGTCTGACATCCAAATAAACACTTTCTGAATAAATATGTCTTGTTTTGGTCATGAAACAGGGTTGTTGCTAGATCAGACACGGTTGTGGCCAGAAGTTAACAAGAATTATTTATATTATTCATTAAATTTCCCATTTATTGTATTTTATTTATGTCTACCCAAAACCTAAACCCAACCATCACAGTACTGTAAAAAATTAACTATTGTTTTACAGTGTTACAAAAACGATGCTGTATTGATGGCGTATCAGCAGCTGTATCCTATTTAGACTACACCATAAAACAGTAACATGATTAAAATACATAAAATCGTAATTTCGGAGTATTTGTAGAAGTCGGGATTCGAACCCAAAAGTAATTTGAAGCTCAGTTACAACATGCACACGCACGGTCCACTAGGCCATAACAAGCAGAAGAATTGTCAGGCCCTGTCAGTCAAATGCGCATTCGCCAGGTCTCGAAACACTTCTGAGCTGATCAATGCTTTGAATCGCTTTAGTCACATGACCAAGTGTTTCGAAACACTTTAGTCATGTGACCTGGGTGTTTCGGACAATGCTTTGGTGCAGTGTTTCGAAACACTTGCGATTCGGGATCTCGACACTGTGTCGAAACGTCAGCCATCCCTAGTGCTAGATATAATACAGTTTTTCGTTCACGATTGTAGTATTATAAAGTACTATCAAGTTTTCTTACTGGTGAATGACATGATCTAGTGGGTTGTCTACTGTCATTTTTACGGTGAGCGTTTGTCATATCAGGAGGCGTGACTTTTGATGGCAGGGGAGGGACTGTGTTTTCAAAGTACTGTAAAAATACTCAAAAATGTCTCTGTCAATGTTTAAACAATAATATTTGATTTACCAAAGTCAGACAAGTGCTAATTTAAGATCTGTCACATCCACAGTGAAGAGATGTCACATCCATAACCAAGCTTTTCCCTCATAAATGTAAAAAAATAAAAAATAAACAGGACAGTTATCAGTCTCTGAAAGTCTTAATAACACCATTTTGGAGTTTTTATTTTATTATTTCAGCAAATAGGATTGTAAATAATTGCTTTGTTGTACTCTCCTATTCACTGCGCTCTGAGTTTACCAACTATGACGACTTCTGCTGCTGAGAAACATGGAAAGCGTGTCCATTATTAAAAAATAAATAATAAATGAATAGCTGTTAAAATAGCTTTTAAAACGTGTTTGACTGGTGTGTGAGTATAGATAAGTTTCTAGACTGTTATGCATTACCCAGCAGCCTCAGCTGTTCAGTGTGGTTGTGAAAGAGGCTTTCCAGCTTCCAGATGTTCTCCAGAAGGTCGCTCTGGGACGGGATCTGGCTGAGAGACATCTGCAGGGTCTCCGACTGCTCCCCTAGCCGCGTCACATTCTCCAGAAGTGCTTCCTCACGTCTCCAGGACGCATGGCTTTTTGATACTGAAACAGAAAATGTGCAGAAAGTATTATTTTATATTGACTCATTAAGTTCTACAAGCTTGATCAAAAAGGCTTGTGAAGTTTAATTCAATTCACCTTTATTTGTATAGCGCTTTTACAATGTAGATTGTGTCAAAGCAGCTTCACATAGAAGATTATAGTCAATGTAAACAGTGTCAGGTCAGTTTTCAGAGTTTTAGTTCAGTTCAGTTTAGCTCAGTGTGGTTTAATAATCACTACTGAGAGTCCAAACACTGAAAAGCAAATCCATCGATACGCAGCTCTACAGATCCCAAACCATGCAAGCCAGTGGAAAAAAATTCACTAATTGGCGTAAGTGAAGAATAAAAAAATAAACCTCGAGGGTTAAAGTAACAAATTCCACACTGCATAGACTCTGGAAAATATTTTCATTCATTCTTAGTCCCTTTATTTATCAGGGGTCGCCACAGCAGAATGAACCGCCAACTTATTCAGCATATGTTTTACACAGCGGATGCCCTTCCAGCTCCAATTCAGTACTGGGAAACATCTATACACACTCACACTCATACACAATACCCAATTTTGTTTACCCAATTCCCCTATAGCGCATGTGTTTGGACTGTAGGGGAAACCGAAGCAACCTGAGCAAACCCACGCCAAGACAGGGAGAACATGCAAACTCCACACAGAAATGCCAATTGACCCAGGCACTGAGCCACTGTGTCACCCTTTGGAAAATAGCAATAAAAAAATGTTTTCTGGAAAATTGTGTTAGTTAAGTTACAAAAGCAATCATATTTTACTTTTTAAATGATTACTCTTATAAGGGGTTTAAACACAGTTGTGTGGCAGTAGTGTGTGTATATATCTAGCTTTTAGTGGTAAACATGAATCTACTTTTTATGCAGAAACACTTTGATTGACATTCTCCCTTTCTACGTGTGATTAGAGGAAAAGCCCCGCCCACTAGTGACCATCTCCTTCTCATTAGCATAAACAGCCCTGAGTGAGAAGCAGCCGTCCATTAGCCGTTAGAGTTTTGAGCTGCTAAAGGTAATATCAGCATAGACTAAGAGGACTATAAATGTGGAGTTTTAGATGAAGCACAAATGAACAGTGACAGAGGCTCTAGACTGACGCATTCTCACACACTGACACTGCACACATGCAGACCTGACTCTCACTGGTAACAGTAATCCTGTTTTCAATCTGTTGCTATGATGATGTGCAGGCATTTGTAGCTCCGCCCTCTTTTGAATAGAGCACAATCTCATTTGAATTTAAAGTGGCAGTCACCAAAACGACAGTGTTATAAAACATTATTTGTGTGATATTTTGAGCTCAAACTTCACACACACTCTAGGGACATCAGAGACATTTTTTACATCTTGTAAAAAGAGGCATAATAGGTCCCCTTTAATGGCTATTTCACATGTGCACTATGATTGTAGTAACTTGCTGTTGTTTCTGCAATACTTTAATTCAGTGGTCCACATCTCCCGGGCCGCAGAACCAGTCCGTAGATCAAGAAATCAACTGTTAAGTTATTTCCGTTTTTATTTATTATCTTAGTCTGAATGATTTTTATTTAGAAAAATCTTTTCTCAGTCACTTGAATGACAAAATTTAACCCACAAGCTAGCAAAATGAGCAAGAAGAGGGGAAACGGCCCAGTGAAGGACCCATGAACTTCCAAGGTATGGATCCACAACCCATTTATCAACAAATCAGGCAAAACTAGCAAAAAGGTTGGGGACAACTGCTTGAACTCACTGAAAACTAGCGTTATATTTTGACATGGTCTCAAAAGTGTGGTTTATTAATAAACTAATTTCGAGAGGATCACTTACACAAACTAATTTCAATCAGATGAATACTGACTCATTATAAAAAAAAAACTAAGTTTTCCACTTCAGTCATCTTCATCTTGAAGAATCCTCCTTCCAACCCTACTCCTCCCCTTCTCTGATAGGACGGCACGGCCCAATGGTTAGCACTTTTGCCTCACAGCAAGAACGCTACTGGTTTGATCCCTCACCAGGCCAGTCGGCCTTTCTGTGCAGAGTTCCCTGCTTTCCTTCCACCGTCCAAAGACATAAATTATAAATAAATTGACTACAAAGTAGCATCTTAAGACAAACTCTTAGCCAGCTAAATCTCAGCTATTCCAAACACTTTCACAAGCATCTGAGTTCTAGAGACACACCTGAGCTCAAACTCCCCTCTTGCCCTTCAAACAGGAGGGAACCCCCAGCCTCGATGATTTTATGAGCTCTGGGCTCTCTCCTGGGACAGCATGCCAAACATGCTTTATAATCAATCATCAGCTAAGTGTGAACTCTTGAAACAAAAAATGTGCTACATAAACTGTTGAAATGACCAGAGACATTATACATAAGCTTCAACCTCATTTCTAACATGTGCATTCTACAAAATAATCTGCATTTCACATGTTCTGTTTCTGTTTATTTTCATTTGTAGTTCTGTTTGGTTTTTGTTCTTTTTTCTTGATCATTTTTTTAATCTTTGTTTTTCACTGGTTGCCATTGAGTATACATCCAGAGGCCTGTTACTCAAAGCCAGTTTGGGCTTTAACCCTGGTAAAGTTGTAGTTATTTTCAGGCTTTAAGAGGGTTTCATCACCACAGTAATTTACGCTAAACAGCTAACCTGCTCTTGAGCAGGTTTTATTTTTGGTTAGACATCACAAACTCAAAACTGGACCAATCAGCTTTGAGTAAAGTCATGTACATCTAATGCAATAAAGTCACTTTCAGTCCCTGAGTGTCTTTTTTTTTTTTGCTCCAAATAAAAGACTTTTACATTAAAAGTATTTCTGAGCCAAAATTGTGCACTAATGCACCTAAAAAGAAGGCAAAGAAGATAACGAACAGAACTTGCCAGAAGTTACACAAAACAGTTTATAAAGTTTTTACATTTTCTTACTAAAATGCACAAATTCATAACAGAGGAGCTTTATTCATCCCCAGAGCCACATGAGGCACTGTTATATAGAGGGATGTGTTTTATTAAACTTCTTTTTAACTGATGACAAAAATCCATAGTAGAGCTGCAAAAGCCCAAGATCATTTTCTTTTTTTATAATTATTTTTTTGGGGGTTTTCACCTTTATTGGACAGGACCGTAGAGAATTGACAGGAAAGTGTGGGGAGCAGAGAGAGGGGAAGGATCAGCATAGGACCTCGAGGCAGGAATCGTACTCGGGTCACCGTGAACACCAGAGTGCATGTGTCGGTGCACTTTCCACTACACCATTGAGACAGACAAGATCATTTTCTTTTAAACTCTGATTATATTTGACTGAAATAAGAAAGCCACATACACATAGGATACCTTGAGAGTCAGTAAATCATGGGTTGTTTTTCATTTTTGGGTGAACTAACCCTTTAAAGTTGAGCTCTTCTTAGTAATCCTGCTGTGTGGAATAAGTGTATGTTTCATTAAAGTGACCCACGCAGTGTCCTCCTGTCATATGTTGACAACATCAGCCGAATGCATCAACTACATGAAATGCCTGAACTGCAGCTTGTTCAGTGTTTTGGGGAAAGATGAACCGAGCGTGAGTCATTTGTTCTAAAACTGTGCAACACAAAGAGCGCTACATTTTCTCTGTTTTTCTCAACCTCCTCTTTCTTCTCTTGCAGATCTTCCTCCCTCCCGTTCTGCTCATATTAAATTTCAGGCAAACAGATGAATGATGTAATGGCCTGCGCTGTGAATGACTCATTCAGCTGATGTGTGTGCACATGTGTGTCTGCCCTGCAGGACAAACCAAAAACACTGAGCAGTTTTTGGTGAAACTCAAAATGCAGCACTTTCACAAAACTACACGTTTCCATTTTTTTTTTTTGTCCATTGCTAAAACTTGAGTGTGATTTCTTGCACTGAATAACACGTTGGACAACAAGCAGTCTGGCTTTAGAAAAGGACATTACACCATACTGTCAACATTGCGATGTAAATATGGGATACGGCCAAAAAAACACACACACACAGGAAAAACAAAAACACAAAACCACCCACAACAAATCCCTAAATCTTTTAATTCAGAGATGTTAAATTGTAAATAAACATAGGTGAAACAGTAATATGGGTGTTAGTGTGTCCACTGTCATATTGGAGTGATAGAATCACAATAAGTCTCTTTTTTTCAAGTCCTGATGTTGAAATAGAATCCAAATCCCTGCAATTCCACCACAATGTGACATAGGAGTGTGGTTTTCCCTGCCTGCCTAATTAATTGACTGCTCACAACCAACATGCTCTGTGCTGGACTTTAGACCTGCTCTCAGCTGGCCTATTGTGCAGTCTAGTTTAGTTCCTCAAAATAGAAACGCGCCAGCAATGCGCCTTAACACACCTCCTTTTTTAGACCAGAACGCCTAAGAGCGCAGATATGAGCGCAAATGCATTTGCTATTTAAACAGCGTGGTGAAAAACGTCAAAATGACACTTGCATCCTACTGAAACTAGCAAACAACAATTGCGTTGCGCCTTGCGCCGGGTGTATGATAAAGCCCTCAGTGTTATGTGTTAACACTCTTAGGTCAAATTTTCAACACCGCACAGAAATAAAAATATATCTTGTTTAATATTGGCAACACTTTATTAACTATTCGGTTAATGTTTAAGGAAAACAATTCAAAACAATCACAAACCGTATTTTTTTGTATTTTAACCAAAAGGAGCAGTTTTAAGACAGTCAATTCTCGTGCTGCAGATGCTCTGTTAACTGTTTCTTAACTGTTTTGAAGCGTTTAATTTTTACACTAACAAAGTCCGCCATGTAAATAGCAAATGAGCCATGACTCTGATTGGTTTATTCTCAAAACACACCCATAACTCATTAAGATAATAAACTCAACCCTGTTAGACCATAGACGCAAAGCGGAATTCTGGAAAAGTGGATTCTGACATGCCCTTAATGCTTTTGCGCCCTGCGTTTTGGACTTTGTGCCTAGATCGCCAAAATAGAGCCTTGAGTGTTCATATGATTCTTTGTGATGTTAATATTTTACACTATAAAAGTTTGCTAATTAACACTCTGAGTGTTGATAATGCTAACTCTTTCAAAAATGCTATTTTAACACTTTTATAGTGGTTCCCATATAAACTCTGAGGGAGTGTTCATTTATTTATTTTTTTAGAATATGCAAAAAGGTACACAAATTGGGATCATACAAAGAAAATAAAACAAAAAACAACAACAAAAAACAAAAACAACAACAATACAGTCAGGTACTGGCAGGTGCGTGTATATATGTGTGTGTGTGTGTGTGTGTGTGTGTGTGTGTGTGTGTGTGTGTGT
>CAIGQZ010027068.1:3677681-3692782 GCA_903798205.1 Danio tinwini | reverse complement strand
TTTACACTGCACTGCACTCTCAAATACACTCTTTACACTGCACTGCACTCTCAAATACACTCTTTACACTGCACTACACTCTCAAATACACTCTTTACACTGCACTGCACTCTCAAATACACTCTTTACACTGCACTGCATTCTCAAATACACTCTTTACACTGCACTGCACTGCACTACATTCTCAAATACACTCTTTACACTGCACTACATTCTCATACACACTCTTTACACTACACTGCATTCTCAAATACATTCTTTACACTGCACTACATTCTCAAACACACTTTTTACACTGCACTACACTCAAACACACTCTTTACACTGCACTACACCCTCAAATACACTCTAAGTAACCTTTTTGTGAACTAGTTTTGGCTCCTGAACACATTTGAGCTGCCATTGGTCTGTGACAATTATCTGCCTTTTTTGATGTGCCTTGCATCCATACAGTTGAAAGTCAGACCAGAGAAAAGCATTAACAGAACAACACTAAGTTAGCAACATGAATAAACTGGATGGTTGAGTAGCAGAGCTGGCACAGATATATCCGCACCTGTACTATCTCTCTCTGAGAGATTTTAAAGACTATAAGCATGATAAGCACAACCGACTGACTCTCCTTTTCTCACACATACACATACAGAGTAATATCTGTCAGTAGCGCATGTGTCAGTGTTTGTGATTTGAACTGTTGGTCTGCTGGTGTGTGTCCAGGTGGCTCTCTGGTGAATCTGTGGCGTAAGGCCATGTGTTCGGCTCAGGCTCGAGAGAAAGGTCAGGCTCTGCTCCACGACCTCATTCTGGACCCAAAGTTCCCCGGGTCCAGCCTGTTGTCCATCCTGAGCGAGATGTCCACCAGCTGCTGACCTGACACACACTCACCGCGGTAAAGAGCAGAACACACACCGATCATCATACTCGCCTGATCATCGCCACTGCTGTCAACATGCAAGACAAAATAAAACAACATACAAACACACATCCTTTCTGTCTCATTTATTTAAAGGGGACATATTATGCCCCTTTCTACAAGATGTAAAATAAGTGTCCCCAGTGAGTGTGTGTGAAGGTTTAGCTCAAAATAACACCAATAATGTTTTATAACTCCCTGAAACTGACCCTTTTAGGCTTTGATATTAAAGGTCATTGCACACTAAATCTGCAATTTTTGTCCGTAAGGTTCATACGTTAAAAGATAAAATTGACCTTACGTTGTGTGTATCGTATTGCCACACTACCTACTAAACTTTCGTCCGTCATAAAATGTTTTCCACTTTTCGCATCTGTAAAAGCAATTTGAGATGTGTGTGAAAAGGTAAATACAGAATGCCGTCATTTGAGCTACAGGTAACTTTATGACAAACACAGTGCATAATATTGGCTCGTTTCCACTGACTGGTACAGTTTGGTACGGGTCACCTTTATCAGGCTTGCATTTCCACTACAAAGGGTACCCTTTTGGTGGGCGTGGTGTATGACAGAGTTTCAGTCGACATCATTCTCGCTCGAATAAATGTATACAGTAAAGCCGTACAGGTCATTCACAAATCATATGAGAAGCACTTCTCACAAAACAGATGCTTTAAACATAAATACTTGTGTATAAATGTTTATTACTAACCTTTTTTTATGAACATGATTTGATTATAATTGCAGATCAATGACAGTGCGAAATAGCCTACTGTAACGTCTGCAATTATATAAAATAAATAAATAAATGCAACATAAATGAACACATACAGACCCTTACAGTCGCCGATATGTTACTAATGGCAGATAAACTACACACAGCATACATTTAGTCCTTATTTGAGTTCAAAATCAACACGCAATATAGCCCAGTCAGAGCAAACCTCTCATATGTGTCTGTAATCTTCACCAGCACATGTAGTCTTTGTTAGAGAGTAATTTTGTCAATCAGAGTTCATAATAGTCCAAAAGACGATGATAAACATTGCAGTTTGTTCATGATTCAGGTTGCTGAAAACAAGTCGCTCCTGTGTTTTGTCGGGCTTCTCCTTTTTTCCGCGCTTTACTCTCGCTTTTGTCCTTTTCTTTTCTGAATGGATCAGATGTCAAAGATACTTTAATAAACACACACACACGTTATTATCATCAGCTCAAGAAGTTCGTTATATCAAATATAGACACGATCACGAGCTCTCTGGAGAAAGCAACAACCACTCGCACTTTTAGACGGCATCGTAAAGCAACAGCAGGACATGGCAGATTTTGTTCTTCTTGGCATTGTGGCTGTACATCAAGACAATGACAAGGTTTTTTTTTTTTTTTTGGGTCATCCATTTCTCAGTATTATATGCATATAGTTGTCTGGGCTGTGTATTGAAAATATGGCAGTTCCTTTGTTTTCATTCTGACTAGCTCCACGTGACGTAACTCTGTAACCAATCAGTGTTCAGCTGCCCATGTAGCTCCACCTTTTGGTACCCTTTCTCGTATTTGGAACCCTTTCGAAAGGGTGCCAAAAAAGTGGCACGGTACGGTTCGGTTTGGTACGCCTTTTGACAGTGGAAACGACCATAAAAGCGTACCGAACCGTACCGTACCACTCAGTGGAAACGGGCAATATAAGACAGAATGTGGCTCCCTTGCTGCTGTTTGCGTTGTGTTTCTGTTCTTACATTTGATGTACTGCCCATAGAATGGTCCACTTTTTGGTCCATTGCATCGACACGTCAACGTGTCCATTCATTATATTGTCTATAGGTACTGCCAGTCTCTGTTCAGGATTTGTTTAGGTATGTGAATGTATCACAAGCATTGTATCAAAATTCCATTGATTTCCTGAAATAAACTTTGCATTTGGGGATTTTTAATTGTAGCCTTTGATAAGAAGGAGATCTCTCCTTCCTCTTTATGTAGGCTAGTAATAAATGAACAGAATGTGTCGCCTATTCCTCTTTCTTTTTCTACTTTGGAGTGACTTTGAAGTGTTTTGTGTTTTTCGTAATGGATTCATTTATATGCATCCACTCAGTGTGCAAGGTTTGTTTATGTAACACATTTTTCGTATATGAATACTAGTGATGTGCGGATCGATTATAAAATATCGATATCTCTGATACCAGATTTGTAAGTTCTAGAATCGATTATCTTATCAAAATATCGATATTTCAATAATTTGGAACAAATGTGTATTTTATTGGAAATAGAAATACAGTGAAAAGTAACCACAGTTACCCTAGGTTATCTGAATAATGCCAACTAAGTTGGAACTACTTGTTCTTCCGCCTGTCAAGTCATGTGCGTAATATGGCACTTTACAAATTCAGAGGCTGCTAGCTAGCCACTCAGTCTGCTGGCACATGTTGTTCAGTCATGTTGTCATTGGATATAAGTGACCACAAGCAAAGTATGTGTGAAGCTACTTCACTTCCATAAACTCAAACGATGCGGTTTGTGACACATGTAACAAAACAGTGAGGAGCTGTGGTAATACCACAAACATAATCGAACATCTACATATAAATCACAACAGAATATGACAACGTCATAATTTGGCGGTCAGAAGAGGAGGAAAGGAGAGGCACAGGTGCTGCTAGGGCGAGACAGACATCGCTTTCAGAGTCCTTAGGTACAGCTGGCAGGCACTATCCAGGTACAGAGGGAGAAAATGTGACCATGTGGCTGTATTTTAGGCACTTGGGTTTTTGTGACAATGATAAAACAACCGCAGTTCCCTGAATTCCTAAAACAAATTAGTTTTAGAACTTTGGTTATGAAATTAGTAATGAAATAATTAAATGACCAAAATAGTTTAGTTTGGAGTAAAATGCGCACACTACTTGTTACTTTAATTTCCCAAACAGTAATTTTCGGGCAAAGTATTGGTATCGGATCAGTATCACCGATACTCGCCTTCATTGTACTTGGTATCGGATCAGATAGGAAACTAGTGGTATCGCACATCACCATTGAATACAAAAAAACGCATATGGAAATTTCGGACTTCAGTGTGCAAAGACTTTAACTATGCCATTTTGGTGACTGTTGCTTTAAATTTAAATGAGATTTAATATATTTAAGGGTTTATACATTTCTAACCGTACAATCTGCTTGTTAAGTGTGACGTCTCGCAAAGCAGCCAGGGGCCATATCAAACTGTATGGGGAGGCTCAACTAATGCTATAAATGTTTACAAAGGAATGTAATAATTTCAAAAAATCACGATCGCAATGTATATATCCATGACTAATATCCGATTTTTCCAGAAAGTGATTTATTTTTAATAAATTGTTAAAATATTGGTGTCTGTGATGCAGCAGGTCCAGAGACTGATGTGTAAGCCATGATTTTATATTAAATTCACTTTAATGTGTGATACGACTAAAAAGTGGTCATAAACGAATATTTTCTCAATTCAAATGAGTAGCGGCTTGGACCCGGAAACAGCATTTCATACGTCAACACTTAACAAGCTGATAGATTGTAAGTATATTTACATAAAAAAATGAAAAGAAATTGTCCAGATGATATATATTTTATGAGCCTTTTTAAAGTTTTAGCCATCAAATAAAGATTTTCGTCACATCAAATGTTGCAGAATGAAGTATTTCTTACCTAATAATTAGTATATACTGCTACTTTGAAACACTTTTCAATGAGTTATTTCAAATATTTTTTCAAAAATATCCAAAAAATTGGCAAAATATATTTGTAGAAAATGTGTTTAAGTGTGTTTATTTTTTGGACATTTTTTTGTATATTTTAAAATCTGTTTAAAAAAAAATTAAGTATTTTAATTAACAGAGAGGAATAATCATAGCCAACAGTAAGACAATTCTTGCTTAACTGATATAATATAATATATATTTATGAATAAAATAAGATATAATATCTTAAAAGGATGCATGAAAAAAAAATGAGTTCTTACTTTTGTAAAGATGACAGACAGATGTCCCTAAAACACTTTTTGTAGCAAAAAAATAAAAAGTTAGGACTGACAGCCCATTATTTTGAAGAGTTTCTTCTAAGTCAGAGCTACTTTTACCCTTTTAAAGAGCCCCTATTATGGGTTTTTTAAAAATGACCTTCCATGTAGTGTGTAACACAGCTCTAAGTGAAGTGAAATATCCAGCTAAGGCTTAAATCTAAAAGTGTGCCGTGTTTAAAACTACTGATTCATCTATAAAAGAGTCGACTCATAGTGCTTTAAATTAATCATCTTGATAACGAGTCTTTAGCCGTGCCGTTGATACAGAACTTAAGCCCGGCCCATTTGTTGCACATGCAAACCTGGGAAAATTGAAACTCCCCGGCCCTGCCCACAAACACTGTGGAAAGAAAAAGAAGAATGCTGTAGCAGATCCCAGATTAATCATGTCATGAAGACGCTGTGCTCAGCTGGATACTATTGGAAGTGTGAGGGTAAATTGTACCACTTTATAATAACTACACACTATGAATCATTTATCAAGCATCTAGTGAATTCATTATTTGTTAAGCATTAACTCTACATTAAAAGACGTTAGTAAGCAGTTTACAACTGCAGCTACAAATGCTGAATTATTGACTTGTAACCACATTTGGCTTAATAATTGTGCTTAATAATTGTACTTTCATAATTTGTGAATGGGTGATTTTTCATTGCTAAATTAAGTATCGCATTATTTACAAACCAGTTGTATTTAAGAGTAGTTGGAGGTTTTTAAGGTCATTCAGAATAAGTTAGTAAATGATTAAAGAGCCCCTATTACACATTGAAAAGGGTCATATTTCAGTTTTATGGGTCTCTAACAACACTGATATGCATGCAAGGTCAAAAAATACGTTCATGGTCTTATAATATGCATTTATTTTTACCTATTTATCCCAGCGACTCCTATATGAATCGTTCAGCGATTCATTTGTTCCCAAACCTCTGCTTAGCGCGAAGCTAATCTGCGCTGATTGGACCGATGACAGCCTGTTGCCATTGGTCGACAGCGTTCAGCGCGAGACAGTAAAATGGCCAGCGTGGTTTATCAAGCTCGCGGCCGCGGGTCGCCAACATTGGTATAGGATTCGATCGCAGTGGACGCTCGAAACACGCTTCAAAGTAAACTTACTAACACCACAGTAAACAGAACCCGGTTCTTAACAGTGTTATTCAGACACCTCAGCGCCGAAAGCAGTGCAGTTAAACACAAGCATATTGCTCTTGTTAAGTATGACACACATTCGGTTTAATCCACACAGCAGCAAAAGCTGAACTCTTCTGAACCTTGACCACTGCACGTGTGCAGGATCAGCTAACGGTGGCCATAGCAACGACAAACAGCAGTGGAACAAGCTCACGAAAGCATTTAAATCTGTAAACAAAGCAGCACGCGTCGCGTTTACAACATTGCATTAGACGCGATATGAGAATATAAAGAGTTAACCTGATACAGTACACGCGGTTACTAGTAACAAAACATGTAGATCATTTCTATTTGCAATCATTGCTGTGGCACCTCGTCCGTGAACTGCTATATGTTCTAAGGTCTTACCTGTACTCTGCTTTTCTAAACGATCACATCCCCAGCTGGGAGGTTGTAGCATCCTCTGTCCTTTGACAAGCTATCTCTGCTGGCTCCCGCTCTCCATTCGCAAGCCTTTTCAGTGCTGCTCAACAGCCCGAAGCCCAGTGTTTAGCAGCTTACCGGTGTACCTAATATTTTGTCCTTATTTTGCCTGCACCCCTGGTGTCTTGTCTGTCCATTACAAGATGGAGGCAGAAACTAATGCATGAGCTGTGTGGTGATAGATCGCCCATTGTAAGTGTGCAGATTTCTGAACGACTCCTTTCCCCTCACACTTCCAATAATGTCCAGGTAAACACAGCGTCTTCATGAGCGTCTTGCTGCTGTGTTAGTGGGCGGCGCCGCAGGTTTGAATTTTGCCAGGTCTGCGCGCGCAACCATTATGTTTCGCGATGACGTAACGCCGAAACGGCTGAAGACTCGTTATTAAGATGATTCATTTAAACCACTATGAGTCGACTCTTTTATAGATGAATCAATAGTTTTAAAAACTGTCCACTTTCAGATTTAAGCTTTAGCTGGATAGTTCACTTCACTAAGAGCTGTGTTACACACTACATAGAAGGTCATTTTCAAAAACCCATAATAGGGGCTCTTTAATAAACTATTGAAATTAGCGTTTATATATCGTATTATTCAGGCATATAGTAATGGTATAATAATTTAACAATATAATAGGATGCGATGTTTAAACTGTACAGTCATTTTATTATAGATTAGGTTGCAAAGATTTATTTTTTTATTTGATACAGTTTCATTTGTGGATCTTCAAACGAATAGAAATGAATAATGTATGTTCTGTTTTCCTTTTTAGAATTTAACCGAGCCTTTAATTGTCGTTTATAAGGGATTTATAAAGCATGAATAGTCCTCACTTTAGATTAGATCACAAAACTGGATAAAGTTGAGTTAATAAAGCATTTATTAACATACAAACTAGCTATTAGTATATGTCTGAATAATAAGATATAAATGTTGATTTCAATAATTTATTAATCACTAACTCATTTTGAATGATCTTAAAAAACAACCAACAATGCTTAAATAACTGGTTTGTTAATAACGCAATACTTAATTTAGTAATGAAAAATAAATCATTAACAAAGTATGAAAGTACAGTTATTAAGCACATTATAAATGTGGTTATAAGTCAATAATACAGCATTTGTAGCTGCAGTTAACTGCTTACTAACGCTTATTAATGTAGAGTTAATGCTTAAGAGATAATGAATTCACTATTTGCTTATGCTTAATAAATGGTTCATAGTGTGTAGTTATTATAAAGTGTTACTGGGAAAATTTGTGTTATTTTCTCTACCCAAAGATGAAACTGTGAAGAGTCAGTGGTTGAGGTTTATTTTTGCAAAATTACCTTAGCATTATAGCCCAGCCTTGTGCTGTGTTCCTGTCATTTGGGGGATGGGATAACAAAACGGGAGGGTGGCGGGTATGCTAACACATACACTCTGCACTCTGACTACTTCAATATTGTTGATAAGTCGTGGTGGCCATTTCTCTCTGTATCACGTTGAACGGAGTCGACCAATCACAACAGACTGTCATCGGTCCAATCAGCGCAGATTAGCATCGCGCTAAGGAGGGGTTTGGGAACAAGCGCATCACTGAACGATTCATCTTCGCTGAGGTCCAGCTTTCTGCGCCTAGACTGCAGCTCTTCACAAGACGTTTGGCTATAGGAGAAATGGTCGTGGCAAGTTTTTTCCTCACCACTGGCTTGCATGGTTCGGGATCTGTAGAGCTGCGTATCGATGGAATTGCTCTTCAGTGTTTGGACTCTCAGTAGTGATTATTAACCCACACTGACCTGAGCTAAACTGAACTGAACTTAAACACTGAAAACTGAACTGACACTGTTTTAATTCACTATAAACTTC
Organism: Danio tinwini; assembly: GCA_903798205.1. Classification (NCBI taxonomy): domain Eukaryota; kingdom Metazoa; phylum Chordata; class Actinopteri; order Cypriniformes; family Danionidae; genus Danio; species Danio tinwini. Next base: position 3,684,360 of record CAIGQZ010027068.1, on the reverse strand, counting down.
CACGTGAAGCTGCTTTGACACAATCTACATTGTATAAGCGCTAAACAAATAAAGGTGAATTGAATATGGGAGTCGTTGAGATAATTAGATAAAAATAAATGCATATTATAAGACAATGAAAGTGTTTTTTGACTTTGCATGCATATCAGCCTGTTGTTGGAGACCCCCAAAACTAAAATATGACCCTTTTTAATGCATAATAGGGGCTCTTTAAGAATCACTAAATAAAAAATTTCCTGACACATACTTAATAGAAACACCTTAATATTTAATAAACTCTATGCACAGGTCTCAGAACACAGGCTTTTGAACTCATATAAAGCATGTAGTAAACGCAGGGTCAAAGCATCAGCTGACCAAATAAACCAGTGTACTTTACCCTGTTTACTTGAAGCTTGGCTTCAAAAAGCTTTTCTAAATAGCACAGTGTCACAGTTTTTGCATTGGGATTAAACACATGAAGCCTAATAAATAATTTGCATTCATTTAAATGTAATGTACAGAAATGAAATAATCATGTGAATGTTTCTGGATGACAGCAATGGTGAGCAAAGCGAACGGTGAAGACTACGATGTGTTTTTAAAGCACTTATATTGTGTGACTGGGCTTTGCTTTGGTGTTGATTTGCTGCTCCTGGTATGTTCGTCTGATGTTGTTCAGCTGCTCTTCATCTATATATTCATAATCGTGCACATCGTTGTCACTGGCTGCCTGTTTTTCAATAGATATGTCGTCCAGACTCCGGCCTTTGGCACGAGCTGAGAAATCAAAGCAAACACAATCGGTGGGTGAGAACACACAAGCCTTAACCCCTTAAAGTACACATGCAATCAAAACTATGCATAGTTTTGAGTTTGTTCGCTCACATTTTGTGGTTAACTGTGCATGTCATTAAGAAAACAACAACAGTTTGCCCTGGTAATCTATAATTGAAATCTGAAAATGCACTTCCTGTTTGTTTTCAGTTAAATTGTCAATTATGTCTGTCTGAGGTAGTGGGCGTGGCCAACATCCTTATTCACGCCCCTCCAAATGTCAGTTTTGACAACAAACAGAAATGGTGAACAGGAGGAGTCTGTTAGGTTGTAATAACTCTCCCCAAACCCTTTTCTTCAGCTTTCTGAATGAAATGCCTACTTTACTACAGCCAATAAGCTTGCAGTAGAAAAAACAAGCCACGCCCACTACTTTCTCATTTAATATTCCGTTTCTAAAGAAACGGCAACACAATATGGAGAAGAAAAAAAACGGTGGCAACTTCTAGTTCATGCAGACTTTAAATATCTGCTCAACTTCTTGAAAATAGATGTGAAGATGTCCGTCTACCTTTCTGCAGGCTGGGTCTGGGTAAAGTGACTGGACTGACAGGAATCTTTGGCTCATTTCCATTTCTTGGGTCACTGCATAGCAATAAGCCATCTTTCTTAAAATGCTCAACATGAAGAGTCTGTTAGATGGAGAACAGAACATTAGGAAATGCAAACACACACACACACACACACACACACACACACACACACACACACACAAACACACACACACAAACACACACACACACACACACACGTTTGTTTTTGTGAAAAGTGGGTACATTACATAGGTTTCCATCCATTTTATACGGTTCAAAGCCTATATTATATTGCCCTCACCCCACCCTACCCCTAAACCCAACCATCACAGGAGACAGTGTGCAGCTTTACTCTCTGAAAAAACTCATCCTGTGGGATTTAGAAGCTTTTTGAGAAATGAGGACGTCACCAATGTCTTCGTATTTCACCTCCTTTTTGTAAAACCTGCGTCATACCTATGTCATAATACAGATTTGTGTCCTGATGTCACAAACACACACACACACACACACACACACACACACACACACACACACACACACACACAAACAGACAGACACACACCCACACACACACACACACACACACACACACACACACACACACACACACACACACACACACACGCAGTACATTTGTACATTAGATTGTACAAATTCATACGAATTAGCCACTAAATCAAAAAGTTACGAATTGCTGTGAGATTGCGTTGTACTGCCCACTTCATAGACGACAACTGGGAAGCCCAAAGTTATGTCCTTCAGACTCGGGCTATATAACGGGTAATTTTTTTTCAGTCACATATATTGTGATATATCGTTGATGAAATTTCTTACAATATATTTAATATTGTAGATATCACGAATCGTGATATTATCATTATCGTGGCCCACATATCGCCACAGAATTGAATCATGAGTTACCTGTATCATCCCACCCCTAATTTGCACATTTGGACTTTCTCCTCAATTATATAATTTCAGATAAGTATTGTTTGCAAATTATGAATAGTGAAATCATATAATCAGCCAATGATTATCATAGTACAACTTTGTTCACGATCAAAAAAATAGTGCTAATGTTGTTTTGAAGTCACACCTACACACTCTATTTCAGACCCAATATTCAAAGTAGCGTTAGAGTGGGAGCCTGTCACAGGCTGTCACTGTTCAAAAATGAACAAATGTGAGAATATGAATCAAACTTCACCTTAGTAAAGCTGGTTAAGTGGAAGAGCAGTATTTACTTATGTTTCGTTATTCAACTAAATTAAAAAAGAGAGTAACAACAGACATATCCTGTCATCGTTTCACATTACACTTAAGACAACGAGAGACTTCATTTTCAGTTGTGCTTTCTGTTCCTCACGTATAGTACATCACTTGTTTTCATCTCCTTTTACACATGAGCAACTAAAATGCTCAGGTCTATTTAACCAACTATCAATGCTGTAAAAGATACACCATTAACTTGAATTTATCTATCTATGTTTACATTTTTGATATTTCTCCTTTTTTGCCTCTAGTTTACTACATCTTTAATTAGTTGTACTAAATACATATGTGTGCATCTCCTTTAATTTTACTTTTTTAAAAAGGTAATACGCTGACAACCTTATCAGAGCATTTTTATCTATTAGCTATATATTCAAGCTATAAATATTTAATATTTTAAAAAGAAAAGTAAATGTGAATGATGACAGAATTAGCTTTTTTTGGGTGAACTGCCTCTTTTAAGAGTTCACTTTAGCTGATGATGTGTTTGGCATACTGTCCCCGGAGAGAGCCCTGGGCTTATAAGATCCTCGAGCCCTTGGCTCCCTCCCATTAGCAGGGTGAGAGGGGAGTTTGAGCTCAGGTCTCAATGAACTCTCCTAAATTATTTCTGGCTAAAGGCAGATATAAGATGGCTAAGGAGATAAACAGCTTGCTAAAAGCTTGACTATGATGCCAATTTGGTATGTTCAGTTTACTTAGATTGCGTGATTTTTGGACTGTTGAAGGAAACCGAAGATCCCGGAGAAAACCCACGCAAGCACAGAGAAAGTAAGGACTTTAACCAGAGACATTCTTGCTGCAAGGCAACAGTGCTAATCACTGGACCACTGTGTCGCCCATCTAGAAAGGAGGGGGAGTAGGGGTGGGAGGGGGGATTCTTAAGAAAACTCTGGTTATTTATAGGGAGTCAGGAATTTTCTAATGGGTGAATCAGCGTTAGCTAATGAGGGACCAGCCGTGAACAATCATAAGCACGTGATCCTGAAATAAATTTCACTTAATAGCATTATCTCCAATTATGCAGTTGTATAGACCAATTACCAACCTACGTCACACATGACGTCACACGGGTCCCCGGTTGCAAAAAAAGACCGGCTGCAATAGCAAACATGTCGTGTTTTGCGGTAGGATGCGAAATTCGAAAGCCAAAAAATAGAAAACTTAACTTTTACCATACACCACACTGCTTACAATGCCGACTGCAGACGTGTCTTTCTAAAAGGGAGCGGAATGAAGTGACGATCTAATTATAAATGCTGGACTCTGCAGTTCTCATGTTATATCAGGTAAATTCAGGCTATGCTGAATCATTACATTACTTGTTTTTGATTGCAGCAATGATTTCGGCAAAACAGTTACATATGATTAATTAAACTGTGGACACTGAATGCTAAGAATAAAACGTGAAAGTGTAAGTTATTAAAGTTGGTTTTATATTCACACATTCATTCAGTGACGACTTGTGACACACTCCCTATATTGTTTACCACGGCACTTTGAGTATTCGCTCTGAAATAACCTGCAAGTGTGACTTGAAAACAACATGAACACTGTTTATTTGACTGTGAACAATGTTGTAGTTTGATAGTCATTGGCTGCTAATATGATTTCGCTATTTAGAGTTTGCAAATAATACGTTTATGAAACTATATTATTAAGAAGAAAGTCTGAACGTGCGAATATAAAACCAACTTTACCTTTATGTGTAAGTTCACATACCCTGGGCCTGCCGTAAGCTCAGGTGTAGTTCACTGTCATGCTGTTTTTCCTGCTTGTTGATGATCACCCTGGCGTTGTATAACGTTAGCTCTGTCTTTTTTTTCTTGTCTTTGGCTCGGCAGATAATCGGTTTTTAGCACTACATCCAAACACTTGTAGACCTTGGTCTATGCTTGGTCATTTCGTCTTATTCAATATCCATTGGGAGGGTGCTATCGCAAATGGACCTGTCAGACGAACGCCGCTCACTTTACCGTTAATTTTGCCGAATCACTGTGCTTATCACTGGGTGACAATCTGTTATAATATGCTGAAAGCATTATGTAAATAATATATATAATATGTAATCAATCTAACTTATTTCTAAGACAACAACAAACTCTGAACCGCATTGGATGTCATTCCCTCGCTGTAAATGCTAGCGCTCCCGTTTTTTTTCTGCCACCTCCCTGCGCGCGCATCCTGAATGTTCAAACATGGTATTTGGTCTATATCTTTAGGTTCATTTTATTTATTTTTTTGTGTTACAATGTTGTTAAATCATCAGCACAGCTGATGTCCACTTGGTGAGCCTAATAATTGTTTTGGATTTAAAGTCACCATTGTGGTGATCCACGTTCCCTTTGCTTGAGCTCTTAAAGCTTTTTTTTTTTTTTAAGTAAAGGCTTAAGTGGCCTTAAATATAAAGTACTTACATAAAGAAATAAATGCAGTGTACTATTGAGGTGGTATATGGGCCAGGTTAGGAACAGATATACGTAGGTTTAAAGGTGGGTTAAGGTGTAAAGTATGGGTCAACAACGTCATTATAAATGTAAATACAAAATTACTTACAGATGTTATTACATCTAGATACATTACTAAGTATAACAATATAAAACATGTACAGTATGTGCACAACAAGTGCATTATACCAAATAAATTAATATAAGCACACACAGTAGTTCAGGACACTTAAAAATTAGGTAGGACTCAACATAATAAATCTTAAATTAATTTCAATAAATACTGGAGAAGATGTTAACAGTAACACTTTAGTTTACGTACCAGATCTCACCATTCACTACTGTTTTATTACCTGTCTATTATGAAGATATGAAGTGTTTATTACGATTTTGCTTCTTGTTTATATACACTATGAACAGCAGCTACGCTAATTATTCTCCTTATTCTGTATTTCCACCTGGGGGTACTCATCTCGAGACCCTCAGACTATGCAGTGCCACTGATGCGATCCAAGGCCAGCGACGAGACGATCCCAAGGTTCCCGGACCAGGCCGTATCCTGAGCTGCTGCTGTGGTGGTCATGATGGAGAGCATAAGACTGATTCCTGTGATGCTCCAAGGACAGACGTGTCTTCGCTGAGGTCCAGCTACTGCGCCTAGACTGCAGCTCTGCACAAGACGTTTGGCCATAGGAGAAATGGTCGTGCCCAACTGAGCCTGGTTTCTCTCGAGGTTTTTTTTAAATTCTTCACTTTCGTGAAGCTGCTTTGACACAATCTACATTGTATAAGCGCTATATAAATAAAGATGAATTGAATTTATTAGCACTTATAAAGTATGATCATAATCTACATTCCTAATGCCACCCAATATTCAAAACCAGCTACTATTAACAAGCAGCTAATTAGTAGTTTATAAAGCAAACGTTGTGGTTAATGGATTGCTAATAGTGTGAATTGTACATTAAAGTAAAGCATGACCAACTAATACAGCTTAATATCAAGTGTTACGAGCATGTTATAAGGGTAAATATTATAATGCTTCGTTGCAAATGATGAATTTGCTCACATAGGTCAACAGGAAACTCACTAAGGTTGCGCAGAAAACACGTGTGTCATTGTTCACTGAACTTAAGCTTGAACCTGAAATATCACACAGGGAACAGGAAATCGCATATGTGGGCTAAATTCTCGGTCATGCCGTTTCCTATTGAAATGAGGTACGTTTTAAAGAGCAATGGTTGGAAACATATAAACAAAAAAGCACTTTAAGGTGGTCACTTTTTATTTCTAACTCACATCACTAAGAATCTTTTTTTATTTGATGTAATACATACTACAGCAGACCGTAACCAGTGGTGGCTGGTGTTAAAAAATGTAAACACCAGAAAAAAAATCTAACTGTTGGTAAAGTAAGAGTGTAAAAGCCATTTTTCAGGTGATGTAGCCTATCAAAAAACAAAAATATGACTAAAGCATACAATAAATGCAGCATAAATCAGTTCATTTTAGTTCAATTTGGGTTTATTATCAGTAATGAAGTAATCAAGATAATCAGTAAACACACACACACACACACACACACACACACACACACACACACACACA
>CAIGQZ010027068.1:3657810-3674473 GCA_903798205.1 Danio tinwini | reverse complement strand
TCTTTCTTTCTTTCTTTCTTTCTTTCTTTCTTTCTTTCTTTCTTTCTATGTTTTTGTTGTTATGTTTTGTACGTTTGTTATATGTGTATATATGTTATATGTTTATGTTAGACTAGTCAATAAAGCACGCTATATAACCATGTTGGATTGTCTTTGTATTGCCTTACAGAAAAGGTCACTTTAACGATAGACCCTTGCTACAAGCTTTTTAAGTTTACTAAAACTTCTAAACTATTCATCTACTTCACAAGAAGCAGTCATAATTCTTTTCGAAATAAATACATAATTACAGAGTCCACTCAGATGAGCGGGCAAAGTCATTGTTATATTTATTTTGTTAAAATAACTATGAGTTAATTCAGAATATTCATAATTAATTAAATAACTTGTCATTATTGATCATTAATATTCATATACTGAGCTAATTTCGCTACAAGTGTTACCAAAAACAGTAAGAGCAATGGCAAACGTGACACAGATTACTGTAAGCAGAGATATGAACATGAAGAAATTAGGAAACACAAATCAAATTGTTTACCTTTGGTGAGCAGCTGGAGCTCTCACTGTTTGTGCTCTCAGACCGGGATGTTTTGGGGGGTCGCGGTGGCGGATCCTTGGGTTTTTTGGGAGGCCGTGGAGGAGGTGTAATGGTAGCGATGGCGTACCTCCTGAGAGTGTAGTAACAGTCTTCTGAGATCTCCTCTATGGCTGATTTTACACTAAACATTGGACTCTCTCCTTCCCAGTGCTGTTTTACATTAAATATCAAGTCTGTACGGTTTACTGGCACCTCCCTGAAGTCTGAGAGGTCAATGTTTGAGACCAGGACACACGGGTCTGAGATCTCCTCCTCAATGTGCAGACTAGGCGTTCCAGCCAAGATGTCTGCCTTCAGAGAGAGGTCCCGCACGGACACTTTGACGTTAAAGGGCAGCGGGAACCATCTGCATATTTCTGCGATGGTGTACTGACGCTTGTCTTTAACCAGCTCCATGAATCCCCCCTCTAAACACATGGGAAGACGCACAGGCTCCTTCCCCTCTGCTCTCACTTTCACACATTCAAAGGTATCCGCCACTTTCTCAGTGCCGTTGTGTGAAACGGCGCAGCTTTGGCCTTTAGTCACTATAAACTCCTCTCCAGCCTGAACTGAAGCCAGCCCACTGTACACGGTCTCAAAGTCTCTGGTGGCGACCACCCTGATCTCCTCTGTCTCGCTGCGTGCCCGCTCCAGGTCGTATGCAGTGGAGAACTGCCGCGGGCGCCTCTTGAAGCGTCCGTTGTAGGACTCTGGGATGAGAAAATGTCTTGCTGACTCCTGGCACATTTCCGAGGCCAGAATTCGTTTGGCTTTGAAAGGGTGATGAATAATCACCTCTTTGGACTGGAAAAGGGACTCCAGGTCTGGAGAGAGTCTGAAATGGTTTTCACATGACAGCTTGGCCAGCACAGGAAAAAACTGCGGTGGTCTCTTATAGACGTCCATCAGAGATAAAGGCTGCACAAAGGAGTCGCAATCATACTCTTCTGTCACGTCTACTACCTCCACGTCCAGATTGGATGGGATGAGCAGAACCTTCTCGCTGACTGTGGGAAGAAAGAGTTCAGGTTTAAAGGAACACTCTGTATCAGCAAAGACTATAAAATACACAAGACGTGTCCCTCGTATAGTTTTGAATGGGGGAAAGTGTAATGGTCAATATTGAGAATTCTAGTGCAGGAGCCAATCATCGGTAGCTATAGACTAATGGTGGTTTGGGGATCAGTCCAAATGTGTGTTTTTATGACAGTTTCTGCAATTGTTATAAACCCCCTTGGGTCTGCAAACATGAAATCTCAGCGAATACTTGCTTCACAGATATGGGAAATATATCCACATAAAGCTTGAAATATCTACTTTTTTTAAATGAACCAACTATATTGTTTTGTAAACTGTGTGAAACTAATGCGAGGTAGTCAGCTTCATCAAACACACATCACATGACAGCAAATACTCGAATACTCACAAACTTGTAAACAAAGAGTCACTGTCCTTTGAGTTTGAGTAGGAGATTTGTCATCAAGTTATTTCAGAAAACCAGCAAGATCGGACAAAACATTATTCAGAGGATGATAATTTGTAACATTCAGGGGCGGACTGGCCATCTGGCAATTCTGGCAAATGCCAGAAGGGCCAGACTATTTTTCTTAAATGTCGGCTGGTCAGTGTAACATGTGGGCTAGCGAAAGAGATATGGGAGGGAGAGGAAAAAAGTGCGACCGCCTTCTTCGAGAGGCAAAGAATGAATAAGTGAATGAATTGTTTGAATTATGGTTGACGTCTCTCGGAACACTGTAGCAGCTAAAAAGAGTCTTCGAAGCTATCATGCATATTAATGAAGTTTCATCTTATTCACACTAGAGAGCGTTGACTGGTTCGAACCAAGTCTTTCTCATGAATTAATGCACAGATATGCTGAAAACTCAAAGACATCACGTTGAACCGGGCGGTACAGACAGCCAATCTCCATGCTGGAATTTACACAATTGTCGAGACGTAGCTTCAAAATGTCTTTTTTAACTGGAAGAACAAATTTGCTCGAAATAACCCCCTTTTTTTGTGATATATATATATATATATAATAGGGCTGTCAAAATTAGCGCGTTAACGCACGCAATTAATTTGGAATATTTAATGCGTAAAAAAATTTGTGCGCATTTAATGCAGTTGCAGGGGGTTTTTTTATTTCCTGTTGTGGCCGATGTGTTTTCAGGGCCGGCACGTCCATAGAGGCAACCTAGGCGGCTGCCTTGGGCAGCAGAATAGTGAGTGAACTCTCCGGTCCTCACTTTCATCCACGACACCCACCCCCTCCCTCTAGGTCTTCACTTTTATCCACGAACCGGTCACTTTCTATTTCACTTTCGGGTTGAGGGCGGCGTGATTGCTATTCGTCTAGAACGCCAGTTCAGCTTGCTCCGGCCCTGCATGTGTTTAATGTGCAAAGAAATATGGAGAAGACCAAGGAAGCGCTTTTAGAAGGAAAGTTTCAGTATAAAACAATTAGGGTCGCATCACCTGAAGGGAGTGCACTGTACTGCACGTTCTCTCTCTCTCTCTCTCTCTCTGTGTGTGTGTTGTCCCCTGATAATGTCAATAGACTGGACTGTCTTAGGCCTCGTTTACACTACTGCATTTTCATTTTAAAACGCATAAGTTTTGCTACGGTTACGACATCCGTCCACACTACGGCGATTTTTCGAGCCCCAAAAACGGAGCGTTTTGAAAACGCTGGAGAGGTCGTTTTCATTCTAAAACGCTGCTGCTCCGTCTCAGTGTGGATGGGGAAAACAAAGACATCTGAAAACGGAGGCGTAGCTGCAGACATTCGCTATCTGATTGGGGCTTTTGGATCATTGCGTATCCTTTCCTCATTTGTCAAGCCCCTATCACATGACTATAACGCTACCGGAAGACGGCAGACCAGCCTTCACTGTAAACAACAACATAAACACAGAAATGGGAGCGTTGTTTGCACTATTGTTCGTTTTAGGCACCATTGTGCAGTTAAACTCTGCCTTTTTTACTACAGCAGCTGCATATATTCGCAGGAGGCAAGCTATTGTTCGAGCACTCGCTAATCGCTCGCGTTCATCGTTCAACCAGCGTTTGTGGATTAACAATAACCAAATGCCGAGCGAGACACATGCTTCCTGTTTATACTTGGAAGCGCATGCCCAGAGTGCACGAATGGTCACGTGATATACGTTTTTGGTGGAGTAGTGTGGACGGAGATAAGTTTAGAAACGCTAGATGAAACGCTAGTGTGGACGCGGATCATTTTTGATCTAAAACGCCATTTCAAAACGAAAACGCATTAGTGTAAACGGGGCCTTAGCAACTAGCTTAATGCTAAGGAGGACTAAGAAAAAATTGTTTCTACTTTATAATTAATGTACTTAACTCGCAATACAACTTTACAATGAATACAGTTGTTTGTATTCAACACTTTATTATTATTATAATTTTATATATATATATAGCCATGTGAGACATATATATGACTGTCAACATCTCAAAAAATGTGTTTTGGTGTTTCGTAACCCTTTAACACTGAAATACATCTGTGTTTGTACATAAAAATGACACAAAAGTTGCACTCACGTCTGGAGATAGCCTTTAGCTCGTACACAGGACTCAGCAGCAACTCTCCACACACGTTCTCTAGCATACCGGAAAATAAAAAGCTCTTCTTGGCAGGCGCCTTGACCTCGACGATGCTCCTCTTTCTGCCTCTGGAGATCTTCCAGTCTGCAATCTCCTTCAGCGTGTAGCACTGGTGGTCCTGGCACTCGCTGAAGGGTCCCTGTTGGCAGAAGCTGAGGCTGAAGCAGATTGGAGGCTCTCGGTGAAGGAGCTCACAGTGCACTCGTCCGCAGGCCACCGAAGTGATCCTGAAACTGTCCCGTCTGCGCAGGACGAGGCCTGGCTGCACATCCACATCCACATCGCTCAGGAAGACAGGCTGTGCCACACGCTGAGGCCCGATCTTTAGCGAATCAGCAATTTCTTGAATGCTTCTGTACGGCTGACTGTCGGCCACCAGTTTGAACAAACCTGTCATGCAGAGGACAATGGTGTGAATTGTTACTTAAACTAAAGTGTTAACATTGTAAAATGACTGTAAATGTAGGCTACAATCTTTAACTTTGTTCTATATGTGTAACGATGCTCTTTTTGCATCTTCTTGCAATGGCATTATTTATTTATTTGCTTGTTTGTCAGTCATAGGCTAATGCAACAAGTAATGCAACAAGACAAATCAAAAAACAAAGTACAAATATACACATTTATAGATGAATATATACAATATACCAACCTCTAAAGAAACACGACCAGAATATTTGCAACCAGAATATTTGAATATGTCAAGCTTTGAAAGACAAATAGATCGACATTCATTTAAACAGTTGAAATGTCCCTACTGTGAGTTTGTAATTCTTCTTCTAAAATTTCCCAAGTGCTGTTTAACAGACCAAAAACAAGTTCACATTATTTACTATAATATTTTTGTCTCGTTTCTTTTACTTTAGCTGAAATAAAAGCTGTTTTTAGCTGTTATTTTTAAGGTCAATATTATTAGCCCTCTTATGATATATACAATTGAAATCAGAATTATTAGCCTCCCTGAATTATTAGCCACCTCTTTATTTTCTCCCCAATTTCTGTTTAATGGAAAGATTTTTTCTAAATTTGTATAAACATAATAATTTTAATAACTTGTTTCTATTAACTGATTTACTTTATCTTTGTCATGATGACAGTAAATAATAAGTCTTAACTAGGTTAATTAGGTTAACTAGGCAGGTTAGGGTAATTAGGCAAGTTATTGTATAATGATGGTTTGTTCTGTAGACTATGGAAAATAAAAATAGCTTAAAGGGGCTAATAATTTTGACCTTAAATGGCTTTTAAAAAATTAAAAGCTGCTTTTATTCTAGCCGAAATAAACCAAATAAGACTTTCTCCAGAAGAAAAAATATTATCAGACATGCTGTGAACATTTCCTCGCTCTGTTAAACATCATTTGAGAAATATTTAAAAAAGAAAACAAAATTCAAAGGGGGGCTAATAAGTCTGATTATTCTGTTTTGTTTTGTTTGCTTTACAGTAAACCTATGTTACGACTGAATGAATAAAACTTTAGTTCAGTGATTCCACTGTCTGTACTGTTCCATTTACACTTATGTATAACCCATAATGACACCTGTATGACAAATGTTAAACAACTATAACGAATGATTGTTAATTATTGTTAGACTATATCTTGTGTGCTGGTGATCTAAATTATGTTCATGTGGTATTTGTATGATAAAAAGATTATGTGAACCACTGATCCTGCAAATGCAAGACTTCTTTAGGGAAGTGAACGCAGCAGGCAGAGATTTGAACACTGGAGAGCCTGTGTTAAAAGTAGAGACTGGTTAGAGTTTTGTGTCGAGAGTTTTGACAGCAGGGTTCTGAAATGTGTGGCAAAACTATTGTAAAAACTGTAACAAATAATTATGCATAATTACATGCGATTAACCCTGAACCCTAACCATATAGTAAATACCTGTAATTAATTAATATTACTCAGTAGATAAATAAATGGTTACACTGTAGCAAGGATGCTAATTAAAACATAACCAAAAAAATGATATGAGGTCAGAATTATTAAACCCTCTGATTTATTAGCCCCCCTGTTCATTTTTCTGTTTAACAGAGAGAAGATTTTTTCAACACATTTCTAAACATAATAATTTTAATAACTCATTTCTAATAACTGACTTATTTTTTTTCCTTAAAATTGTGTTTAAAACAATTTATTCTAATCAAAATAAAACAAATAAGACTTTCTCCAGAAGAAAAATAATCATCAGACATACTGTGAAAATTTCCTTGCTCTGTTAAACATCATTTGGGAAATATTTAAAAGAGAAAAAATAGTTTAAAGGGGGGCTAATAATTCTGCCTTCAACTGTATATATTTAGATTTTTCTATGTGAAGAATTACATTTCATTAGTTTGCTTTTTAAGGAGGAATACCATAAGCTATAAAATGTAATAAACATACACATCCCCAGTGCCAAAATACATAAAAGGATGACATTGTCTATTGCATTTTTCAGCGCTGCATTTAAAAAAAATAATAATAATAAATTGGATCGTCACAACAAATAAAAACAAACCCAGCTTTTTCAATAAAGTTTAAACAATGCTTTTTAACCCAACAGTTGTTTTTCTCCTATTTTTACAACAACCCTACATTTTTTGAGTGCAGCACTGAGAATTATATGAACAAATACAATTTCAGCCTTAGGCAATTTGGCAGTGGAGTCATTTTTACATGAGCTAATATCAGGAGTGCACATAGCTTGTGATATTCCTTCTTAAAAATCAAACTAATGGAACACAAAACTCCTTTAGATGAGAAAACCTTGAAAATATCAACTTTTTAGGTTATATTTTACCATCCTAGTGTAGCTACTGGAATATTTTTGATGATTTCAATTGCCTTTCAACAGCAAACAATAAGTTGCGCCAATAAAAACGACAAGTAAAGTGAGACGGCTCTTTTGAAAACACATCAATGAAGTGAAAAGCAGAATATTGCTGTTATTTCATTATCATTTCATGATCAATATATCATTTGATTCCTCCTCTACACTCTCAGAAATAAAGGTATGCGAGCTGTCAACCTTTTCAAAAGGTACAAATTTGTACCTAAAAGGTCCATATTAATACCTCAAGGGTACATATTAGTACCTAAAAAGAACAAAAGTGTTCCTCTTAAAATTTTTAGGCACTAATATATACTTTTGAGGTACCAATATGGACCCTTCAAGTACAAATGTGTACCTTTTGAAAAGGCACCACCCCAGTGACAGCTCGTGTACCTTTTTTTCTGAGAGTGTACACTGTAAAAAGTGATTAGTTATTTAAAGTGAGTAAACCAATTGCCTGAAAAGAAACAAGTTAACGTTACAAAAATAATGTAAGTAAACCCACTGTAACTTGGAACAGTGGTTAAGTTGACTTAATTTTTATTATTATGCAAATTGTATTCACTTTTTGAAAATAAAAGTATTTAAAATTCTGCATCTAACAAAATGACAGTAACTAAAATAAATATCCTCTTCCAGACTCCAGTGTGTCTTTTTAATTCAATACAGGCTGTAGATTTTATAGACTTAATGAAGCACCAAATATGTAATATTGTAATAATTACAGTAATTATTTAAAAACATACGTACTAAAATAGTCTGACACTGTTCAAAAGAATTAGTTGACTTTAAAACAAGTAAGTAAAATAAGCATAATGATAAAAATTAAGTCAGCTTAACAGTTCCAAGTTACAATGGGTTTACTTACATTATTTTTGTAAAGTCAACTTGTTGCTTTTAATGCAATTGGGTTACTCATTTTAAGTAACTAATCAATCTTTACAGTGTACACTGAAAAAAGTCTGCAAAATTTATATGGGTTGAATTTAAACAAACAAATTAAATTTAATAATGTTCAACTTAATTAGTTTGAATTCAGCCCAAATAAATAGTTTACAACCACTTAACTTACAAAAAAAAACTGAGTAAATCTGAGGAATCATCTTTGAATCATTTTTTCAATGTACTTAATCCATGCCTTCCAAACTCAGCACATACACACATTTATCAAAGACTGTAATAAATACTGGGTTCTGCACAATAGGTTTGTGTTGGGAAAACATAAAGGAATTAAGCTAGCTTATTAGTTTTGATCATTTTAAGTGGATTGAACATAAAACAATTACGTTGTCACAAATAAAACCCCTCAAGAATTGTGTTGTTTCAGCTCATTTTAAATAAGTAGTTTGTGGTGTTGAGTGTACACACATATTCCATTTTGAGATGTACGTCTTTAACACCCATGACATTCACACACACCAACCCCACACATATGTTTAATAATGGTTTGTGCTTTTGCTTTTGCATGTTTATTGCAAAAATGAAAAATGCTGGGTAGTTATAACCCAACGTTAGGTCAAATATGGACAAACCCAACATTAAGCTAAAAAGCATCAAATATATAATAATAATAATAAAAATAAATACATAAAAAGTAATACGAGTGTCTTCTACCCTGTTGGACAAACCCAACTGTTGGGTTAAAAAAGCATAATTTTATTGTAAGTGAAAAAATGACCCAACATTGGATTTGTCTATACTTGACCCAATGTACTTAAAAAGCGTAATAAAAAAAATGTAATAAAATAAAAAACTAACATGAGCGTCTCCTGTTTCCCTGTTGTACAAACCCAACTGTTGGGTTAAAAAGCATTCTTTAAATTTACTTGAAAAAAAAAACTATGACAGAACATTGGGATTGTCGATATTTGACCCAATGTACTTGAAAAGCATAATTCAAAAAATGTTGGGTTAAAAAGCATAATTTAAACTTAATTGAAAAAAATGACCCAACATTGGGGTTGTCCAGATTTGCCCCAATGCACTTGAAAAGCGTAATAAAAAAAAACCCAATAGTAATGTGAGCGTCTCCGCTTACCCTGGCAGTATATGCCGGACTGGATGTGCAGCACTCTGGGCAGATGTTTCTCCTCCAGAGCGTGTGTGAACTCCTCTAGTGTTTGGGCCATCTTCTGCGTATCTGAGGCCCACAGATTGTCCCGCGGAGGCCTGATGGAAATCCCTGTGGCCCCGCTGGTGGCCCGCTGATGGCTGGAGAATACAGACGACTGAGACTGGAGGAAGAGGAGCGGAAGTTCAGCTCGAACACCACAACTCAAGCATAGCTGCAAACAATACATACACACACACACACACACACACACACACACACACACACACACACACATCCCACATCCTCTGAGTGACATCAGGCACAAAACAGAGAGAAGAAACCAACATCCATACAACACCACACAGAATTTACAGCCTCCTCTCACAACTGTTTAACATGTTGGCTGTGTCCGAAATCACATACTTCTATACTATTGACCTTATTCTTGGCGTATGAGTGAGCGGAGTCATCGGAAATTTTTTGGCTGGAGACTTCGATTCCATTGATTTTTAGGTGCTAAAAACAGCTCTTTGTGCTGCTTGATGCAAACTGACATTTTCTCATTATATTATTCCACTTTTTGTGTACAATCATGAGCACACTTGTTTGTAGAGCAAGTAGTTTGAGTGTTTTCTGCAGTGTTTGATGACATAAGCTCGGCACACCTGTCTTTGGGAATTTTTGCCCATTCCTCTTTGCAGTACCTCTCAAGCTCTATCAGATTGGATGGGAAGTGACGGTGTACAGCCATTTTCAGATCTCTCCAGAGATGTTCAATAGGATTTAGGTCTGGGCTCTGGCTGGGCCACTTAAGGACATTCATCGAGTTGTTGTGAAGCCACTCCACTGATATTTTGGCGGTGTGCTTTGGGTCATTGTCCTGCTGAAAGATGAACCGTCGCCCCAGTCTGAGGTCAGGAGCACTCTGAAGCAGGTTTTCATTCAGGATGTCTCTGTACATTGCTGCATTCATCTTTCCCTCTATCCTGACTAGACGTCCAGTTCCTGCTGCTGAAAAACATCCCCACAGCATGATGCTGCCACCACCATGCTTCACTGTAGAGATGGTATTAGCCTGGTGATGAGCGCTGCCTGCTTTTCTCATTACGTAACGCCTGGCATTCACTCCCAAACAGTTCAATTTTAGTCTCATCAGACCAGAGAGTTTAGTTTCTTATGGTCTGAGAGTCCACCAAATACCTTTTGGCAAATTCCAGGCGGGCAGTGGCTTTAGTCTGGCCACTCTACTATACAGGCCTGATTGATGGATTGCTGCACAGATGTTTGTCCTTCTGTAAGGTTCTCCTCTCTCCACAGAAGAACGCTGGAGCTCAGACAGAGTGACTATTGGGTTATTGATCTGACTAAGGTCCTACTCCCCCAATCACTCAGTTTAGATGGCCGGCTAGCTCTAGGAAGAGTTCTGGTGGTTCCAAACATCTTCCACTTACGGATGATGGAGGCCGCTGTGCTCATTGGAACTTTCAAAGCAGCGGAAAAGTTTCTGTAAGCTTCCCCAGCCTTGTGCCTCGAGACAATCCTGTCTCAGAGGTCTACAGACAATTCCTTTGTCTTCATGCTTGGTTTGTGCTTTGACATGCACTGTCAACCCTGGGACCTTATATAGACAGGTGTATGCCTTTTCAAATCATGTCCAATCAACTAAATTGACCACAGGTGAACTCCAATGAAGCTGCTGAAACATCTTAAGGATGAGCAGTGGAAACAGAATGGACCTGAGCTCAATTTAGAGCTTCACGCCAAAGGCTGTCAATACTGATGTACATGTAATTTTTCCGTTTTTTTTTTTTATTTTTATAAATTTACAACAATTTCAAAAACTTTTTTCACATTGTCATTATGGGGGATTGTGTGTAGAATTTTGAGGAAATAAAGGAATTTAATCCATCTAGGAATAAAGCTGTAACATAAATAATGTGGAAAAAGTGAAGTGCTGTGAATACTTTCTGAATGCACTGTAGTAGAATAAATATAGTATGTGATCCGAGTAGTATGTCCGAATTCATAGAATTTGAAAAAACCCCAATGTGTAAAGTACTCCTAGATGTCCTAATAGGCTATGCTATCCCATAATGAGAGAATTCATGAACGGGAGTGAAGCGATGTGTGTATTAAAATCAAATGTAGTACCCTACTCAAGTAGTAGGCGATTTCAGCTGTAGCAATTTTCAGAAAAGTGTTTATCGAAATTTCTAAGAAAGCATAATATATGATTTTTAAAATGAGGCGTGTCTTCAAACCACACCCCTAAACACAACCCTCAATCAAAATTTATGAATTGCATTGAGATTGCATTGGCATTTATTATTACACAGCTCTGTGGCATACTTGATTCTGATTGGCTCACAACAGTCTGAGTCATCAAACCAATCAAAACAGTCTGGGTCATCAAACCAATCACAGCAGACTGGGTTATCAGACAAATCAAAGAAGATTAGGTCATTGGACCAACCATATCAGACTGGGTCATCGGACCAGTAACAACAAACTGGGTCATTGGACCAATCACAGCAGTCTGGATAACTGACCAATCACAACAGTCTGGGTCATCATCAGACCAATCAAACCAGATTGGGTCATTGAACCAATCACAACAGACTTAATCATTAGACCAATCACAGTAATCTGTGTGTCACGTTTGTGGATCTTTCTGTTTTTCTTGCATGTGTGTGTGTGTGTGTGTGTGGGAAGTGGGTGTGTCTTGTTTGGGTTCTTCACCGCGTGGTGTGTGTGTGTATGTGTGTTTACATTCATCAGCTGGGTGGTCACGTGTTTTGTTACTACTCTCAACGCACAGGTGTTTGTTATCAGTCACAGCTGCTGTGCGTTTCGCACGCTATAGATGTTCAGTGTTGAGTTAGCATTATCAGTCCATTGTTGTTCACTCCTGTGTCTGCTTCTGTTAGACTCTCTCGCTCGCTGTGGTGGAGGCTCTCCGACTTAGCCTGTTTCATGTGGACCTTATGCTCGTCTCTGTTTCTTTGATGTTGTTACTATTGCCTGCTCTGAAGACAACATTATCTATGAGAGACTTCACCCCAAACCCGCTTCTCTAATGAACTTTACCGTGGGTAAACTTGACGATTTCCTCGAGAGCTGCTCCATAGCACTGCCTTTCCCTTCCCTCGATATCTGATGAGATATCCATGAGAAACTACTATACGACGCTGGTTCACGGATGAACCTTTACCGCTGTTTGGCGTGTCGTATTCTGGTGTGAGCATCCTTGCCCTACACTATATCTGGTGAGATCTATACCAGTTGTGACTCTTTAAATAAATCATCTTGTTTTCACTTGCATTTGAGTCTCCTGTGTATATCCTTGTGACACTGTGTTGTAACATTTGTGGCAGATCAGACACATAATTATTCTGCTTTTATTCAACAAATAATATACCTCAACTTCTCCTACCCAGGAAAAGTCTGGATGGTCAGTTGTAATCTGATTCCTATGTATTTACGACATGAAGGAATGCTCAGAACTAAACACACAGACAACTTCTATAAGCTTCTTGCTTAAGACTGATGCTTTTAATGTAAACTTTTATTCTCTCTTTATGTGTAATCAGGTGTTTTGCAACAAGTCTATAGCTCATGTATTAATATTACAGTTTAAACACTTTTGCAATCAATGTTTAACTTTACCACAGCTAAACAAGATCATAGATGGTTCATGTTTGATGTCCCTGCAAAGCTAATTTGGTGTACTGAACCAAATACATGAGCATATTAACATTTTAAGAAACGTCAACATTTTTGCATCAGTTTACCACCAGAATGCTTATGCAAATCACCCTGCTTTAGAACAAAGACTATAAAACATGCCTCGGGGCAGTTTAACTTCTCATTGGTTAACTCGGCTCTGGAGGGTGGGTACAAAACCATCCTTATAAAAGCTTGTGACCTAAGGAAACCCAGACTCTAGGAGACTAGAAGACCCAGACCAGAGAAAGACTTGAACCCAGAACTAGAACCCCAGGAGAACCCCAGAAGACACCAGGTAGCAGGTGGGTGGTTGGTTAATCGCACTACTCAGACACTTCCATCTCCAATACCTTTCTTTCTTTCTTTTCTGTGGAGTTTAGGTACGTATAGTGTGCTGTGAAAGCGAAAACAGTTTTGCCGCCTCAACTTGAAAATCCAGACACCCCACTCCAAGCCTCACGAGCACAAAGCACTGACAACCAACTAACCACTTGCTCAACAGAGGGAGTTCTTCTCATCACAAAAGGAACGCAAGTAACCCTTCCAGACTACCACTAATCTGGTGTAAAGTAAATGTAACTCTAAAGAGACCATAGAAGGATTAAATTGATTATTTTTGGTTCGCTTGGTTTGGTCTTACAAAATCTGAGCTTTTTTCCACCATTACACTCTCTCAAACTCTTATTTTCAGAATCAGAATCAGTTTTATTGCCAAGTGTGCTTTACACACACAAGGAATTTGTTTTGGCAACAGAAGCTTCCAGTGTACATAAAGTGACAACACAAAATTAAATATGAGAAAAGAAAAAGACGATAAACATTAAACAGAGATGCAGTAAGTCAAAAATATCTGGATGTTGAGTTGTACAGATATGTTGTGAATATACAGGTTATAAGGTGCTGTGTACCAATGTGAATGGAGAAAGCATTGCATTTTATATTGTTATATTGCTCTGTAGCCCCGACCAGACGGTAACAGTTGAAACAGGTAGTGTGCTGGGTGCGAGGCGTCCAGAGTGATTTTGCGAGCCCTTTTACTCACTTTGGAAGAGTACAGTTCGTGAAGTTTAGTGCCAGTGATTCGTTCAGCAGTCCGGACCATTTGTTGTAATCTACGGAGGTCAGTTTTGGCAGCTGAGCTGAACCAGACGATGATTGAAGTGCAGAGGATGGATTGGATGACAGCTGAGTAGAACTGTACGAGCGGCTCCTGTGGCAGGTTGAACTTCCTCATCTAACGAAGGAAGTAGTCTCTGCTGGGCTTTCTTCACAATAGAGTCTATGTGAATGTCCTACTTCCGATACTGTGAGATGGTGGTGCCCAGGAACCTGAATGATTCTACTGCAGCCACAGGGGGGTTTCTCCTAAAGTCCACTATCAGTATATCAGTATATTTTACTCTTTACTCTTCACTGTATGATTGTGGATTATAATATAACTGTAGATGGTGTTTTATAGCTCTCAATAGATTTTGCTGTTTTTGTGTACTGCGCCTTTAAGGCTAGTCCTCCCCGCCCACCATTTCCACGTGCCTGCCGCGCGTGCCTCAGTCTCCGTCCTTGGCTGCCTCAGACAACTGACACAGACATAAAGGAAGCAGATCTCACGTAATGTTTGTGACAAAAACTACAGTAAGAGCTTCATCAATGAGTATTTGGTGCATTTGTTGTGTGGAGCTGCAGGATGTCACACACAATGTTGTTTTTATTTGTCATGAATGCTCGTGCTGTCTTGTCTAAAACGTTCACTAAGAGTGTTTTTTTTTTTGAGCAGGTAAAATTAAAGGTACAGTTCATATATATTACTGCTTGTATTAAAGAACAAAATTGTATTACAAATAATATATAAATATAAACATATTTATAGATTTTAATAAAAAAAAAAGTTCTTGTGCTGTAAAGAAAAAAATCTAATTATGTATGGAAAGCATCGTCAATGCACCGTGATATCGAATTGAACCGAATCGATGGCATGATAATCGCAACTGAACCGTGAGACCAGTGTAGGTTCACACCCCTATCCAGTAATATGTTTTTACTGAAATTATTACAGTGATACTGCCGCACCGCCAGCATGAAATGAAACCACATTCGTTCACATATCTGTTTTTTATTCAAAGTATTTGTACTATTTGACATTGTATTACAGCCATAAAGCCAACAACTACAGACAAAAAATACATAACTTATTCTTTCACATGATGACATTTCTTTTGTCCTTGTTTTGTTTTGTATAAAATCCGCACCAACACCGGCTGCAGTCTTCTTCTTCTTCTTCTTAAATTGGCTTTGCTCCTAAATACACTAGAGTCTAATACTGTATATATTTTGAATGCATACACTTCATTGTTTGTTTTCTTATTTTTTCTCCATTTTCAGCACGATACAAATGTGAAAACATCAGAAAAAAATAGAGCTCTTCTCTTCGCTCCTCTTGGAGATCTCCTCGGCAAAATATTATTCACAAAAAAACCCACAGAAACGCACAGAAAGATTTCAAACGAAACAATTTTCAAATACAACAACATAACAAACAAACAAAAAAAAAACACTACTTCAATCCAGCTCATACTTAAAAAGAAAACTACAAAGAGTGTTTGTGTCTGCAGTGTAAATTTCGGCTGATCGAGGAATGACAATGATTGTTTTGAGCTTCCAAAAAAGCAAGTAAACAATAAATACAAACAATGTGCTTCATCCGTATCGACATATTTACACAAGTCTTTGGCTTATGGTCATCATCTGCTACCAAAAAAAAAAAATGAGAGAAAAAGTAACAGTAATAAAAAATCTGAATAAAAACAATAATAAAAACACAGTAAGCCAGCCATCCTAGCGGAATGCAGTCTTTTTTGAGCCAAAGTGACGCGCTCTCCATCGGCGGATAAACATGTTTGCTTTTCTCCTTTCAGAACAATGTCCATTTACACAAATACGAATATATATATATGCTGATTAACAGGAACAGTGAGAGACACAGAGAAATAAAGAGCGTCATCCGCATGCAACAGCTCGCTTTAAATGGCTGCAGAGAAATGACTAGAAGAACTCAAATGTTTTTAAAAAAACAAACTCAAAGAAAGCTGATAAAACACTGAGTCGAGCGGGTGACGGTCAGGTGCGGACGCAGAGATCTCCGCGCTGTTTGTTTCTCCGACTGACACCAGATCAGCTCAGAGTCCATTATGAGGTCTCGATGAACTCCAGCGCTAGATCGTAGCAGAAGCGGTACTGCTCCTGTAACACAACAACACGACAGCAATCAAATAAGTGCTTCTTAACGCTTTAAAACATTTTTAACAGAATAGATAACAATTTCTTTTGCCATGATTACTACATCATATTTTCTTATTGTGCAAGATACTAGTATTCAGCTTAAAGGGCACCTATTATGCAAAAATCACTTTTATAAGGGGTTTAAACACAGTTGTGTGTCAGCAGTGTGTGAATATAATCAGCTTCTAATGGTAAACATTGATTAATTGTATTTTTAATAGTCAAACTTGATGAAAAGTCTGTAGAAACACTTTGATTGACATTCTCCCGCTGTACGTGTCATCAGAGGGAAAAAGCCCCGCCCACTTGTGACTGTCTCTCCCTCATTAGCATAAACTGCCCTGAGTGAGAAGCAGTTGTCCACTTTTAGAGTTTCGAATCTGCCACTATGCTGACACACAGGCGTTTGTAGCTCCACCCTCTTTTGAAAAGACCGCAATCTCATTTGAATTTAAAGCGACAGTCACCCAAATTAGGATTAAAGCTTAAAAGGGTCAATTTTAGAGAGTTATAACACATTATTTGTGTGGTGTTTTGAGCTGAAACTTCACACACACACTCTGGGGACATCAGAGACTTATT
>CAIGQZ010027068.1:3638889-3657710 GCA_903798205.1 Danio tinwini | reverse complement strand
AAAAAAATAAAAATAAAATAAATATAGAGATATATACTATATATATATATATATATGTATATATATATATATATGAGCCAAACTAAAACAATTAAACTTTCTCTTGAAGAAAAATACAGGAAATACAGTGAAAATGTCGTATCAGTGAAATCGTTAAGGCTGATTTCTACTTCTGCGTCAAGCGCACATGCATGGTCTGGCATAGCCTTCGCGTGGTCACATAGCCCTCGCCGTGGCTGACACCTCTCAAAAAATTTTACAACACGCCGCAATGATGCGTAGTGCAAACTCTGTGATTGGTCAGTTTGGTAGCGATGACGAGCGTGGGCGGTGCTGAGAGCCGTGAGCCCGTTGGAGCAAGTGTTTACAAGTGTCTAGTCCCGTGAAGAAGCTCCAGATGGAGACTGTTGTTGTGTGTATATCTTATGATTAAAGTAATTGCACGTCCGCTAGCTCCCGCTTCTGAATGAGCGAGTTTTAGCTACTTGTACATTAAGGTAGCGTTCAGAAAAAACAAAACACCCGTGAAGAAACTCGACACAGAGAAACATAAACACCTGCTGCCAGCTAGCGTTTCAGAAGTGTTACTGCAGAGCAACGCAAAGAGCATGCAGAAGTATAAATGCATGTCTATGCGCAAGGCAGGCACCATGGGTCAAGCCAATCACTCGATGCAGAAGTATAAACCAGCCTTTACATACTATTGTATTTTTGTATTTATATCAATTGTGAAACGTACTGTGACAAATGCTTAGCAAAAAAGAGTTAGCTAAAATACATATATAAGAGTGCAAAAATGTTTCCTAATCAGCATTTTTGTTGCTTTTTATATAAATATATATCATATAAAATATCTCAGATATCTTAATTCAGGTTAAACTTGACTCTTTTTTTCCCACGGATCTTACATAAACTAGACTTTTTCTAATTATTAATTATTTAAAACAATAAAGTGGACATTTTACTTGCATTTAATATATTTCTGCTTTCGTGATGAAATTAGATAGCTTGTTTAAGCAAAGACTCACTTAATTTTGACATTATTTCTGAAAACAAACAAGATGATATATGTTGCTTCTCTAGAAAATGCTTCTTAATTTTAGAATGTTTCGATATTTGGACTTTTTTTTACAAAAGAAAAACTCTTAAGCATTTTACTGATGCTTGTAAGCGATGCACATGTAAAAAAAAAAAGTGTAAAAAGCAAGGTGATGTTCTGCGGTTCGTACCGGACTGTCCACCATGTTAGGTTTGCTGTTGCGCAGACTCTTCACCGCATGAAAAACATCCACCACATTCTGACGCTTAATCATTTCACACACAATACTGATGGCACAGAACATCCCGCTGCGGCCGCCTCCATTCCTGCACACATGGAAAGATGAATATATTTAAAAATATTACATACAGGTTTTAATATATATACACATTCAAAAAATTTGATTACAATATAGCTGAAAATCTTTCAAACCAATAAAAATATCTTCCAATAACAAATCTGAAATGATAAAACCATGCATTTCAGTCCTAATTAAGCAAATATATTAAAGGTTAACTAACTGCACTTAATATACATTTAAACTGCAAAATGTAATTCAATTTTTGCTCTAAAATCACACATTCAGTTCACACCTAAATACATTGCTTTGGGGTAATAAATGAAGAGTTCAGATCCAAAAACCTGTCTGAAAATTTTCTAACATTTTTCTCAGCCTCCTTTGTTGAGTTATTTCACTTTAAAGACCAGGAAAAGGAGTTATTCTTTGTCATAAAAATGATATAACTGAACATACACACAGGAGCCTGATAGAAATGCTCATTTTAGAGCAAAATTTCAGACGGTATTTAGAGGCTTTTGCATCTAAACTCTTCAAATGTCCTTTTTATGAACTATACAAATGCTAAATAAAAAGTTGCTTATCACAAGGGTCAATGACATTAAAGATTAAAGTTTTTCTACAACACTTGTCTGAAGTCTTGAAAGAGTGTATTGTGAAAAGTGCTTCAGAAATAAACACTTGATCGAGTCATGGAGAAATATTTTATGAAATATGATTTTCTGTCTGTCCACAGGCAATACTGAAGATACTGATTATAGCAGTGGAGTAAAGCATTTAAACACAATGAAGATTTAATGCTGTGAACTAGGGTTGAGCCATGTCGCCCATTTTGGCATTGTACGATGTCTAATGTGAAACATCGCGATGGACGATGGCATTGTCATCATAGGCAGCGGTGAATTATTTATGAATAATAAATTACTTCATAACGAATTAATTATTTGTAGCCTACTGTTTCAACTACCTGACCCGCATGGTCTTTGTTTTACTCATAACCAAATCATAAATAAATAAAGATAAGTTACACACAAGTTACCACCTGTCAATCACTCTTTCCACAGGACTCTGGCATGAATAGGCAGAGTGATCTGTGTCATTATAATGGCGTCGACAAACTTGGTACAGGCGTGAAAGCGAAAGATTGAAGCAGTGTACTGACGCTGTGACACGTTACCTGATAGATTTAAAAGAACAAAGAGTCGTTAGATGGAGACAAGATTAATTAAATATCACGTAAAAAAACTATAGTGAGACGCGATACAGCAGTATATCCTTGATAAACTGTCCGACGTGCACTGCTCTCTGGGGTTGCTACTGGAGCTCATAATCAGACACGTGCATAGCCTTCACTGCAGCACATGACAGAGTGTTTGTGTGTGTGTGTGTGGTCATGTGATGTGCGTTTTCAGCGGTATAGTGTGGAAGGAGGGCTTGTCAGAAATGCAAGGTGAAACGTCAGTGTGGATGTGGATCGTATTAGTGTAAACAAGGCCTAAGTGTGTATTTTTCACGAGCGGGTTGCTGCTGCGATGGGGGCGGAGGATCGCGATGCCGACTCAGCATCGTGCTGTCTATCAGCGATGGATGATATCATCGTCTATCGACGCAGCCCTACTGAACCTCACATACAGTTCAAGACAAAATTATTATCCTTCCTGTGAAAATGTCATTCTTTTTCTTTAGTTTTAATAACTAATATTTAATAATTAATTTAATTTGCCCTTGTCATGATGACAGAACATATTATGTTACTAGTTACTTTGCAAGATACTAGTAATCAGCTTAAAAATGCAATTAAAAGGATTATCTAGGTTAATTAGGTTAACTAGGAAAGTCATTGGACAACAGTGGTTAAAAATAATAAAACTTTATTTCTTAAGGGGGCTAATAATGCTGAGCACAGCAGATTTATTTTTTATTTGTATTTTTTCAGACAAATGAGGGGACAAATTCCAGCCAAATAGAGAAAATAAGGGGACCAAGAACAGATCCCTGAGGTACCCCTGTGACCAGCTTTAGATATCTTTCTGCCGGTGAGGCAAACATTTTCTCCAGAAGAAAAAATACAATAGGAAATACTGTAGAAAAAGTTCCCTTTTTAAAGGGCACCTAGTTACCCCTTTTTCCAGATTTAATACAAGTCTTTTGTGTCCCCAGAATGTGTCTGTAAAGTTTCAGCTCAAAACACCCATCAGATTATTTATTATAGCACTTGATGGTGTTTTATAGCTCTCAATAGATTTTTGCTGTTTTTGTGTACTGCGCCTTTAAGGCTAGTCCTCCCCGTCCACCGTTTCCACGTGCCTGCCGCGCGTGCCTCAGTCTCCGCCCTCGGCTGCCTCAGACAACAGACAGACATAAAGGAAGCAGATCTCACGTAATGTTTGTGACAAACTACAGTAAAAGCTTTATCAATGATTATTTGATGCATTTGTTGTGTGGAGCTGCAGGATGAGTCACACACGATGTCGTTACAAAGTTCACGCACACACACAGACACACACACAGCGCAGACACACACGCACATACATACAGCGCGCGTGTTTAGCTTTGCACTGTCTTTGCACGCAAATGTGACAGGATACAGGTTAATATCCACTGCTGTATGGATATCTGTTACGTTAATGTACAAAATAAACCTGATTTAACGTCCACAAACCAGGATTGAAGCGTCTTTTATTATTGTTCTGACACGCGGCTGTGGTGATGAAGTAAAGCTGAAGTAAATCGCTGTAATTCATTACACACATGCTCTGTTTTAAAACATTTTAAACTTGTCAAACTCACTGTTGGTCACATTTGATGATGATTGATGATCCTAAACTGAACAGACTTTTTATTTAGGGTTGATTTGCGCACGTCCTGTCTTGTGGATATGATTACAAACGTTACTACGGAGACATGTTAATACGCAGCTGTCAATCAATATTGGTGGGCGGGGAGACCGCACTCCTACGTCAAGTTGCGGTCGATCTCAAAATGGCTCCAATTGGTCCACCGTTTTTATGTTGTTAAATTGAAAAAAAAGGACTGGGTGTGTTTATATCACCCCAATATGACGGTGTATACACTATACCTACACATATGTCTGTCCAAACAGCTTGAAAAGTAGATTTTTCACCATAGGTGCCCTTTAAAAATTACTAATTGAGAAAGAGCAGAATTGTCCCATGAGGGCTGCCGCATTGGTCTTCAGCTGGGCAGGTTTGTACTCACAGGCAGTGTATGATGGTGCGTCCGTCTCCTTCTTCACACTCCTCCTGCCATTTGTCCACCTGCAGGATCAGTTTGAGGAAGGAGCGCTTGGAGGCGGGAACCTCCCTATGCCCTGCCCACCCCAAATACTGGAACTGCCGGACCATCAAGTATCCTTCCTGAGGCTTAAACACACACATGTATATGAATATAAGAATACACTTCTGACCAAGACACGTGTCCCGGCTGAAACTCACCCTGGTCAGGTTGCATATCCTGAAAAGACGACTGATGACGTCACAGTCCATGGAGCAGGATATGCAGTCCACTTGGACAGGGCCGTATCGGAGCATTCCCTCCTCGGGCCAGTACTGTGGACACCCCTGCACACAGCAAAGACATCTGCATCACCAGCTGAAGCTTCACACAGACTCCTAAAAATGGTACCATCTTGTTTCCACTGAGAAGTATGGTTCAGTACAATATAGAATAGGGCTGAGCGATGTGATCTCATATTCTGATAACAATATATATTATAATATTGTATCTTTTCTGTAAATTAAATCAATAATTTAAATATATGAACACGTTTACCACATGGAAAGGACATAATATGAAATGTCAGACTTTTTACAGCTCTGCACAAGACGTTTGGCCATAGGAGAAATGGTCGTGCCCAACTGAGCCTGGTTTCTCTCTAGGTTTTTTAAATTCTTAACTTTCGCCAATTGGTGAAGTTTTTTCCTCGCTGCTGTCGCCACTGGCTTGCATGGTTCGGGATCTGTAGAGCTGCGCATCGATGGAATTGCTCCTCAGTGTTTGGACTCTCAGTAGTGATTATTAAACCACACTGAACTGAGCTAAACTGAACTGAACTTAAACACTGAAAACTGAACTGACACTGTTTCAATTCACTATAAACTTCCATGTGAAGCTGCTTTGACACAATCTACATTGTATAAGCGCTATACAAATAAAGATGAATTGAATTGAATTGAATTTTGAACATTATATGGCTCAGCCCTATCACTGTACAGTATCAGTTGGTATGGATGAAGCCTAATTTACTCTTCTGAATTGCGTGATTGCCGTAGCCCACAGCACATTCACTGGGCGAAGCTAATGTTGTTGTGAGCTTTTATACTTCTGTGGTTTGTCTGTATTTCACTGCAATAATCCTTCTGAAATGTTAGTAAGCAGTGGGGTTTCAATGTTCCACTGTGTCGAGTTTCTGTGCTGGTGTTTTGAGTACAGTGGAAATGTGTGATATGCTACAGTACACTACATGACAAAAGTCTTGTCACCTATCCAAGTTTTAGGAACACAAATAATAACTTGACTTCTAGTTGATCATTTGGTATCAGAAGTGGCTTATATGAAAGGCAACTGCCTCTAGATTACGCTTCTTCAGAACCACACCAGCACTTCTGCACTACTCTCCTGTCTGCCTGATTTGCGGCAATGTTGCACAATATGCAGTATTGTTAAGGCTTTTTATTCTAATTTCTTCATCTTGACACAGTCTACATTGCAAAAGTGCTGAAAAAAAAGGTGACTTAAAGGTATGAGAATGAGACAACACCATACTAGTGTGTCGAATTGTGTCGACTTCCCCCAATGGGAAAAACATTGCATACGACCTCGTCTTACAGCTAAATTTGTACTTTGTACCATACCTGCCAACACTCCCATTTTTCCCGGGAGTCTCCTGTATTTCAGACCCATCTCCCGCCACCCTCCCATTTTGTTATTTCTCCCGGAAAACTCCCGTAATTTCACCCCACCTAACCCGCCAAACCCTCACCCCCCAGTCCTCAGCTTTTTGATACAGTCTGTAACACCCCTGCCAACTTTAGTATGTTATCCGATCGCAGCGGTCGCTCGAAACCCGGTGCATAGTACAGTTACTAACACGGTTCTCAGCTTTGTTATTCAGACACCCTACCCCGACACCAACCATACCCACCCCCCCCGGTCTCCCGGATATTCAGAGACAAATGTTGGCAGGTATGCTGTATACACTCGGCTGAACATAAAAGGTGCATCACCAAGGGTAAATCATTTAACTGTAATTTTCACACAATTTAGTAAAAAAAAAAACTAATCTATGAAATCTAGTGAACAAATGTTTACAATGTGGTTTATGTCCTAATTTCAGTCTCAAAAATCTCCAGAATACTAACTTGTACATAATTGCTGCCTCCTTGTTACTGTAGCAGAGATTATTATGAGTAACACAGTTTAATCAGGCAGTAATATGCAATGAAAACTATATAAAAAACTGAAAAGGTTATGTCAAAATTATGCCAAAACTTTTCCAGAAACCAAAGCAACAACGGCTTGTTTCTGCATTTGACAGTGCAATCTTTGAACTCTCATTATTAGAACCAACATTTATTCTTAAGAGACACTTGATTTTTTGAACCTCACCTGAGCCAAATCAATCTCGTTCAGCATGACGATGGAGGTGCATCCGTAATCGTACACCAGCCTCCAGAAGTCCTTGACGGTGTTGGGTAATGGGTGCTGGGTCACGATGAAGGCGGCCGGCTGCCTGTAGCTCTGCATAACACACAACATAATGACCTTCCAGCACACAGATCCGCTTTATGCCACTCACACACAACCAAGATGAAGATGGAGCCGTTGTCAGGATGGCTGATGTGTCAATGTGTGTATGATCATGCAAAGAACACAGTGAGCATGAAAGAATAATGATGTGTGTCTTTTGATTGTGTGTGTGTGTGTGTGTGTGTGTGTGTTTATAAAGTGTGATAAATGTATTCGCGGTTAAATGCATTCGTTTTTCTTTGCATGCTGTAGCAAACCCAAAATTGAGAAAGGTTGAATGGAAAGTGCTGACATACCACTAAAGCCACGAAACAAATCCAGTCTAACAGAGGCAGAACTGAATCAGAAATTACCTGGTACTCTTCTGACGGCTTGGTTAAAAAAAGTCCAAGAGTTTGTGAAGCGTACGAGGAAGCCATTTCAAAGTTATCCTCTAAAAATCACAACTTTCTGAGTGCATCTATCAGTGATTCTGGCTGCTGGGGCTCCATCTCCCAGGATCAGAGATCAGAATGGACACGCTCACAGATGTACGGAGCTCTAATTAATCACATTCATTGCCGTATCTGATGGACCACTAGGAGATGGAAACCCTGTGGCTCAGCATATCAGCAAATGCACTCTCAGATTAGAAACTGAGAATCTGCTCGCCCTCATGTCACACCAAATCTGACTTTCTTTCCTCCATGGCAGACATAAGGAGAGATTACTGGAGGAATCTGTAGGCAGCTGTTTTCTGTTTACCAAAATCAAGAGCATTGACGCTGCAAACACTTTAAAGACACCCAGAAATGAATTTTCTTTCAACATTTACTCAAGCCCCAAGAGTTTTTTTCTTCTTCTGTTGAACAAAAATTAAGATATACTGAAAAAAAAAAACAGCTATTGACTTCCATTCCACTATGGGTGTCAGTGGCTGCCTTATTCAGAATATCTATATGAATGAAACACATAAAATGATTTAGAACCACTTGAGTCTGAATAATGTTTCATTTTTGGGTGGATATACCTTTAACTCTAGTTCATATGACTCATGGTGCTTACGTGAGGATTTAATTTGAACCCAAATGTACCATTTGTGCAGAAGAAGGTTTGAAGTGTGTTCCATAGACTAATGTTACAGTGGTTTCTTGCACTTTTTAGGAGCACCACATTGACTTTGTTGTGTGCAAGTGAACACTGTGCTAAACAACCTCCAAATGCGTTCCACAGTAAGAAAGAAAGAAAAACATTCAGTTTTGGATAGACTTGAGGGTGAGAGAAATGATGACAGAATGTTCACAATTTTGCTGAAATTCAACATTTTTAGAGCAAGAGATTCACAGTTACACTTACCTTACCATTACCAATTTTGGTATCAAAATACCTTGGACTTTGTTCTTTTTTGAAAACCCAAATGAATTTGAAAAAGATCAATTTATGACCATATAGAGCCATCAAAAAGAAATCATTTATGTACTTTACAGAAAGAAGCTACAGTCTCATTTCCTCTGAGCGATATAGTACAGCATGATTCTGTATGGGTTACTCTGAAAAAGTTTACCCTTACTCAATAGGCGTGGTGTACGTCAGAAGGTTTCAATCATTCTTTTGCCAAGACATAAGCTCACATATCATGACTTTTGCATGCTTAAGCTCATTATTTAACATGTAGGTGTGCAAAACTGCTCACAAACAGAGAGAGGAATTGGCATCCATTGCACTTTCCTCGCAGTATTAAAAGCAGGACACACCAAGCTGATCTTAAAGAATTTTAGCAGTGATGTAAACCGACTATGTTGTTATCTCGCATTGGGTGCATCTGGTCCTGCCTAGAACAAAAAGTCTTCTGCACCTGTACATTCACACACCTGCAGGGGGCAGTAACTGTGTTGTCACACCACAAAGGGAAACCAGAACTAGTGCTTCACACATACAAACTGTAAATAAAGCAGTACTTGCGTAACATTTTCACAGCAGATCTTGCTCACCACAGAGGGATTGACTTGTGTAAAAAGGTGTCTGATAATCCATATATCTGTTTACCAGGGGTGTGACGAGACGCCTACTCCACGAGACGAGACACGAGATTGGGTTGACGAGAACGAGACAAAATTTTTACACTATTTTAAAGAAATCCTTAATGATGAATATCAATGGAATCATCTTAGAATTCAAATATTTTGCTAATATATGAATGGAAAATAGATTTTTCTATTCACAAAATGCAAAACAATTTAGGTAATGAATTTACTTCCGGTTTTCCATAATTATTCCCATAATTTTATGTATGCAATAGTTTTATATTACTTTAAATTGAATTCTATGCTATGAACATGCAAACACTGCAAAATATTTGTTAATGTTTAAATAGAAAATAGCAAACTCAGGCTTTTCTACTATAGCAATTCAGAGTATTTACATTGCAGATCTTGACGGTCAATTCGGATTTTCTGACTGTGTGCGATTTTTTTTTGATGACCTGCTTACATTTATCATCTTTTAAATGTGACTCGTACACGATTGACTGCAATTACACAGCACACGGCAGAAGGCGTAATGACCAGAAAAAAAAAAGCCGGCGCTGACTAACAGCTGATAATAAAGCACTCTTTTTTTTCTCCATTCCTGTATTTATTCAGTTTGCATGGTTTAATTTTTTATTGTTGTTTTGCTTTAGTTTAAGACAAAAATCTTGATGTATTGTCCATGGCGTGATTTCTGCACGTGATGTATGCAACAGTATTATATTATGTTGCTTACGTGGCGGATGGTGAGCTCTCTTTCTCTCATGAACATGCTTAAATACTTGTGCTACATCACACATATAAAAGCTTTTTTTAGTCCCTGTGTGAAATTTGGTCACTTGAACCAGCAAAAGAAAACATCCGCTTTTCACGTACAGCTTAAACGTGTTTGGTAATGATGAAGGCGGGTGTGTTGAGTCTCCAGCAGTTCAGTATGTGTGTGCACGGTTAGAGATGTGTGTAGGTGCAGAGAATTTTGTGTCAAACAGCTGTGTGGACTGTCCTATCGGAAAATTCGGCTAAAAGTCCTACACGATGGTAGCCTAATAGTTTGATTTCGGTGTTTACATATATGTACTGCACTTCAATAATGCGCCTTTCAGCTCATCTAAAGTGACATTTCATCGCGTGGTAATGTTCATGGTTAATTTGAGTGGCTATAGTTGCAGCTTCTGCTTGGTCATGCATAACGCAGCAGCCCTTTGGCCGGTGAGAAAAAAAAGTGGTTACGTCACACCCGCCCGCCCAATCAAATGGCATGTGCAACACAGAGGCCAGCCTAACCTGGTGTGTGCAAAGCACTTAAATTGCGGTTTAAATTCAATCCTGCTTCCAATCTTTAATGCTAATTTTACCCTCACGCTCCATCACGATAACATCTACTCACGAGACAACTTTTCACCTCGACAAGAAATCTCGTCATGATTTAATCTCTCGAGATCTTGTCCAACGAGATCTTGTCACACCCCTACTATTTACATATATAAAAAATGCGACAAAATGGCAGCATGAATTTTGGTGTTCCTTCCTGAGCTGCATCTTTTACTTAGTTTAGTCTCTTCATTCTTTGTTTTCATGCTCTGATTCGTAGCTAATCCGATTTTTCATTCACTAAAGGCCAATTCTTACTGATTCTTAGTCTTGCCAAGGTCGCAGTTGTGTACACAATTGGGCTCTTTAGCATTTTTTGGGCTGCTTTAATAATGTGCTACAGCTATCAAAATGTTTCTTTCTTGCGAATACAAAATGAAAACTGAATCTGGCAACCCAAAGAGCACTGCATGCAACTGAGTAAAACTGTAACATAATAAATGAACAGAATGTCAGTTATGCCCACATCTGAGCTGAAAAGAGGGTTGTGAAAAAGGAATATATGTTTTATTTTTTTCGTCTGTTCTTTTCTTTTCGGCTTAGTCCCTTTATTAATCCAGGGTCGCCACAGTGGAATGAACTCCCAACCCATCCAGCACATGTTCCATGCAGCGGACACACTACGGACAAATTAGCCTACCCAATTCACCTGTACCGCATGTCTTTGGACTGTGGGGGAAATCTGAGCACCCGGAGGAAACCCACGTGAATGCAGGGAGAACATGCAAACTCCACACAGAAACGCCAACTGACCCAGCCAAGGCTCGAACCAGCGACCTTCTTGCTGTGAGGTGACAGCACTACCTACTGCGTCATCTATTTTTGTCTGTTTTCTTTTTATTAAACAATTATACTTGGTAAAGCTGATTTATTAACTGAACTTCTTCTGTTGAGTGTGATATGCTTGGCATACTAATGAAGCATTTTTGCACAAGTAAATGAAGCTGACTGCACTGGGCCTGACTGTGTAAAATTAACTTGAGCTCTGCAGCTAAACTTCCTGTCAGCAGAAATGTAGAAGTCTTATGCTTTTAATGTTGTGCAGAGAATTCATAGAAAAAGAGGACGTATGTATGGGTGCGGCCAATGAAGGACTGGAGAATGATTGACAAGTGACCAATTTCACTAAACTCCACCTGCTAATATCAGCTGCCTATATGAGTTGAAGTCAGGAAATGAAGTGGTTGCGCACCTCCTGAATGTAACTTTTGGATTGCATTGAGGATAACAGAATTCTGTGAATCAAATTATTCATTTGTATGCAATAGATTACTAAGATGTTTGACATTGAAGAAAAACCTCTCCTGACACTTTTTTTATTGAACATGCAAGGAATTAATTAAATATTCCAACAAAAGGTACTTAAAAGTAATGTTTGTTGTGTAGAATGTCGCTCAGTAAATTAATTAATATACTGTATGTATAGGTAGGCATATATGTATCAAACAATATCAGAGAAGATGTGATATTCTTTCCCTTTGTGGAAACCAGAATAAAAAAATTGGCTACTTTTCAGTCCTTGGAGGTTGTCAAGTTGTCAGTGGGCTGGAATATTTTCTTAAATCTGGCAACTCAGCCGATGCTACATGCTGAATTGAAACGAGTCCAGCTCCTCCTCTTACTACAATACTGTTGTATTAGGTACTCTTATGAAACGGTCCCAGAAAAGTGGTACGGTACGATTCACTATTTTGCCACCTCTGACTGTTGAAATGTAAATAAATGCATACTGTACTATGTTGTATCGCTCAGTGGAGATGAGCCATGATGAAATTAACTCAAGGCAGATAATCGCAGACATATCAAACAGACTGATATGACACCACCACCAGGTTGTAATGATAGTATAGCTTTTAAAGTGGCTCACGTTAACATCTGTCCCACTCACAGGACTTGCCACCTGGATTTGTCTCTAGCTTTCTGCATCTCCGTTCCAAAACCCACTGAGTGATTTGACTTTTTACTGTCCACACTGACAGCTGCCCTCGGAAGCAACAAGCTTACTTACTAATAACTACAGCGTTCACAAACAAGAGGCCACAGAGTTTGATGTTAGCATGTTGCTAAGCCAACAGAACCACGCTTTAGCAAGAATCTGCAATCCACAGCGCAAATACTGGAGTCAGATAATCCGTTTTTAATGACTCTGAGCTGCTGTTGTCAAGATGTGTTCTCAGTATAGAAGATATATGTGAACCTGCCCTACAAAACCAGTCATAAGGGTCCATTTCGAGAAATGGGGATTTATTCATCATCTGAAAGCTCAATAAATAATCTCTTCACCTATGTGTGGTCTAATAGGACAATATTTGATTGAGATACAGCTATATGGTAAATCTGGAATCTGAGGGTGCAAAAAAAAAAACCCTAAATATTGCTAAAATCACATTTAAAGTTGCATATTACACAATGAAAATGACATTTTGATATATTTACAGGAAGAAACTCATAAAATGTCTTAATGGACTTTACTATTTTCTATAATAAATTTTGGCATTAAAGAAAAATCTATTATTTTGACACAAATATATCCATGTAACTTGGTTTTGTGCTCCAGGATCACATATATGTTTATTTAACCCTACACTTTATAATACAGGTGCACTAATGTGCATTAATGCTGAACTAATGCACAGATAACCATGAGTTAATGTATGAAACATGAAGAACTGAACCATTTATTAATGATTACTGCATCAGCAACAAATGAAGTCATATTTTAATCACCACAACAGCCAAACCTAAAACTTAGAATTACAGTAGTTAATACTACAGCATGCTGTAGCCTTCATTAACAAACAATTGTACATAAATTTAAATATATACAATATAACACACTTCATGATACTTTGGTTCAAAAGCACTACAGTTTTTACTATTATTACTACTGTACTTTTTTAATGTGGCAGTGTACTTCAACTTCCAGTTGTCTGCTTCAGTTAATCATTAGCTAATTTAGGTACAGGATTTGTTAAGCGATATTTGTCATATTTATTTTAAAGGTCATATGAGATTAAAATAACTTTTTTAGATATTGGTATCAGTATGCTAGTCTTAAGGATGCCTATAATCTAGTGTGCTCCAAAAACAGTGACAAAATTCACATTTAAAAGAAATAAACCTGATATAAACATCCAAATCTTGCAGTTTGTCACTTCTGCCTAAATGGATCAAGGATTTTTTTGCCATCACCTTATACTTCAGTTTCTCATCAAATCTTTTGACCAATCAAATGCTTGCTAGTGTCTGACATGCCCCCCCCCCCATTCTTCTCATTGGCTTGATGCACTTGAGCTCAACTACTCTTTGTGTGGAAAACTAAACACTACTGGCTGTTTTTAAAGAGGGGAGGAGCTACTATATGCCCCACCCTCTCTTCATGTTTTAGTTGAGAATCAAACATCCAATAAAAATGCACATTTTAAAGCACTTTAAGATATAATCCTCGCTATTAGCAAACAATGAACTATGACTCTCAGCTCAGTAATCTCCTAATTAGCTGCTTATTAAAAGTTGTTGAGCTAGAAGATTGGGTAGGGTTACGGATGTAGAATAAATCATGCAGAATATGTACTTAATAAACCGCCAGTATCTTAATAACAGGCAGGTAAAGAGAGATTGGTAGGGATTTTGAACTAGTTAGTCTGTCCTGTGCTATAACCTCATGATCATCTGTGCATTAGTGAAGCATCATTAATTGTGTATTAGTGCTGTCGTATTGTAAAGCACAGTCTAACATTAGTGTGTAAGAGGGAAGTGGTCATCTCTTCAGCAGGTTTTGGAAACAGATCATCGCTCTGGCATACAGGAGACGTACAGTACGACGAGGCCTGCAGGTCAGGGTATACTTACATCCATGAGCGCGGCGTTGATGTAGTTGCTGCTCTCTCCGTCGATGGTGATGAGGAAGGGCAGGCACCGGTCCGGCGGCAGGTTGTCCATGAAGCGGTTCTTGTCGTGATTTCGGGGAAGCAGAGCAATGCTGCAGTCTTCAGGCTGAGGCTGAGGAGTCACCGAGTTCAGCGTCTGCACGGGACACACAGGACATCAGCATACACATAACAGCAGAAGCACAGTGGGGGAAATGACACGTCACCATTTTTCTCAGGAAACATATTCTGTGGTGACTTGAATTTTTTTTCCCTATATGTTTATAACAACCAAAGAAATCCAT
The DNA here is from genome assembly GCA_903798205.1 of Danio tinwini. Classification (NCBI taxonomy): domain Eukaryota; kingdom Metazoa; phylum Chordata; class Actinopteri; order Cypriniformes; family Danionidae; genus Danio; species Danio tinwini. The sequence goes on along the minus strand of CAIGQZ010027068.1, from coordinate 3,643,053 downwards.
ATATGCAAAGAAACAAATCTAATTAGTTTACAAATGAAGTTCTGTGTAATAAAATGAAATGTCATAGGGAAAAAGTATTGAACACATGAAGAAAGGAAGGTGTAACAGCCCAGACAGCAGCTGAAATCTCTCAGTATTTCTTAAGCAACCTCTGGCCCATGATATCATGTCTGGCAACAAAAGAAGTGCTTTCAGACACTCGTCTGGTGTTATGAAGTGAACATATGCCAGTAAATCTGTGTTTATAAACAGGCTCAAGCACATGTAAAACTGTATCACACACACACACACACTTCTGGGGTACATTTAATCACAGTTTTTCATTACAGGAAGACTATCTCTGTATTTTTATTGTGGGGAATATCTCTATATTTTGTATATTGTAAACGATAAGGTATAATCACCAATCTCTGCACAAGGCTAAAAAACACAACTAAACAAAACTCTGACTATAAATAAGGAGTGTTTTAGCTAGGTTTGTTCTGTGAGCAAATTATAGAGATGTTTAGAAACCACATATGAAAAATAGTGTCCTAATATTGTACAATTCCCCTTAAGTTCAATGTAGTAGAAATACTACTGTTTAATTATGCAGATACATTTAGTCAGTAGAAAAACACAAGGATAAAGCGCACGTTTCTGTACCTGGAACTCGTCTTTGAGGTGCGAGGAGTTGCTCTGCGAGTCGATGCGGATCATGTCGTAATACGCAGCTTTAAACTCACACACAGGGATGGCCGTCTCGCCACACAAACACGCCTCCAGGATGGCATCGTGGATGAAAATATACTGCTCCTACAGGAGGGAAAGCAGGGTTTATCTGTCTTTCATGCAGATACTTACACTGGTCACACTTTACTATAAGGTTCCACTAGTTCATGTTTCACCACTGCAAAAATGATTTTCTCAGGTAGAGTTTTTGATTGAGTTCTAGTTCAAATACCTAAAATTCTTAAATCAAGAAGCATTTTCTAGACAAATCAAAATATTGGGCCCTATTTTAATGATCTAGGTCCAAAGCTCATGGCGCTAAACATTAAGGGCGTGTCAGAATCCCCTTTTGCTATTTTTTCTAAGGATGGAAAATTCTGCTTTGCACCGAAGCCCATGGTGTAACAGGGTTGTGCTCATTCTCTTAATGAGTTATACCTTTTTTTTTTAGAATAAACCAGAGTCTCTTCTCCCATTCCCTTTAAGAGTCAGTTGCGTCGCATTATAGTGCATTTGCTATTTACATGGCAGACTTTGTAAGTGGAATAACTGAGCGCTTCACTAGCGAGAAAACAGTTAACCAGACCATCTGCAGCGTGAGAATGAGCCTCCTCATTCTTTACTTTCACTTTCACTCTCTTCCGTGGATAAAGAAACGTGTTGTACGCACAGACATCCATTAGCCTACATAATTAATTTTGTTTGTTAAGTGCAAAATTTGATTCAAAACTATTTCTAAATTCAGTTCTAATTTCCAGCAAACTAATAAATGAACAGTAATAATGAAGTGTGGTCAAAAAACTGAGTTATATCCAAACACACATGCTATGGCCCATATGGTCTAAAATCTGACAGGTACGCAAATCTAAGCTTGTTTTTAATAAAACAGATATAAATATGCATATAATAAATAATACTACTACTAATAATAACATTATACAAAAGCAATTTGTCATGAATAAACTGAAAAAGCCCCCCGAGATGAAGAAGGCATGAAAGAAGTGGTGTTTATGTTTATGTTGAAAATAATTTTTGTAATATTTTAATCCTTTAATTCTTTTTCATTTGTAAAGATATTTGTGTATTGCTGTACATCCTGTGTGTATTATGCAACGTTTAAGCGAGGCGCATATCTAACGCGCTCTGCGCTGGACTTTAGACCTCCTCTCAGCTGGTCTATTGAACAGTCTATTTTAGTTCCTCAAAATAGCAACGCGCCAGCAATGCGCGTTAGCACACCTCCTTTTTTAGACCAGAATGTCTATGGGTGCACATATGAGCGCAAATGCATTTGCTATTTAAACAGCGTGGTAAAAAAAACCCCGTCAAAGTGACATTTGCGTCCAGCTAAATTGGCTCAGACACACTCTCACTCTTCAAAACTAGATTAAAGACCTATCTTTTTAGCAAAGCATACACTCAGTGCATTACATAGCGGTATGACGCATGATGTGCCCCACACACGATTTTGCTTCTTGTTTATATACACTATGAACAGCAGCTACGCTAATTATTCTCCTTATTCTGTATTTCCACCTGGGGGGTACTCATCTCGAGACCCTCAGACTATGCAGTGCCACTGATGCGATCCAAGACCAGCGACGAGACGATCCCAAGGTTTCAGGACCAGGCCGTATCCTGAGCTGCTGCTGTGGTGGTCATGATGGAGAGCATGAGACTGATTCCTGTGATGCTCCAAGGACAGACGTGTCTTCGCTGAGGTCCAGCTACTGCGCCTAGACTGCAGCTCTGCACAAGACGTTTGGCCATAGGAGAAATGGTTGTGCCCAACTGAGCCTGGTTTCTCTCGAGGTTTTTTAAATTCTTCACTTTCGCCAATTGGTGAAGTTTTTTCCTCGCCACTGGCTTGCATGGTTCGGGATCTGTAGAGCTGCGCATCAATGGAATTGCTCCTCAGTGTTTGGACTCTCAGTAGTGATTATTAAACCACACTGAACTGAGCTAAACTGAACTGAACTGCTTTGACACAATCTACATTGTATAAACACTATACAAATAAAGATGAATTGAATTGAATTGAAAAAAAGAGCTAAATAAAATTAAAATTGAGATCATTTTTCATTTTTTTCACGTGAAGTTTTCTTTAAAACAAGCCAATGATCTACCAATGGGGTCAGCAAAATATTCTTGCGTTTGCTTTGAAATTTGATTATTTTGCTGACCCCCTTGGTAGATTATTTGCTTGTTTTAAAGAAAAAGTCACGTGAAAAAATGAAAAATTATCTCAATTATGAATGATTTTTTCTGAAAACAAGATGATACTTTTTCATCGTCATTGAAGCATAGAAAATACGTCTTGATTTAAGAAGTTTTACATATTTGGACGAAAAAATAATCTAAATCTTTAAGAAAGAAAAGCATTTTTTTGCAGTGGTAATCTATTTACTAAGGTGAACTAAGCATGAATAATTATTGTATAAGATTTATTAATCCTAGTGAATGTTAATTTACTGATGCATTAGTAAAATACAAATTTGTGCCTGTAAAATAAGGAATAAAGTACATCCAGCCGGTGGACAGAACAAATGTTTTAGTGTAAATGGAAGTCTTTTGAAGAAAATTAAATAAATTTTTTCCATATCAATTTTTTAACAGCAGTGGTGGCTTCATACAAATACAGCCATGTCAAAAAGTTAGCACATGTTTTTGAAGTTATCATAGTTTAGTTAAGCACATAGTTTTTTGTATCAGGACTTGACCTCGGCAGGTCTTAAAATATGTAAGATAAAGCCTCATATCATTTATTACTCAATGAAAAAAAATAAAGTCAAGATAGAAAAGCAACTAAGCAAAGTCAAAGATTTATACATTTAAACAATAAAATGTATATCATTTGCGTAGAGCCCTTCCTAAAAGTGAAAATAGACCAAAATGCATTTGAATTCATTTACTCGTGATTATGGCTTATTTTATGATTTAAAGTGGTTCAATATTTTATATTTACTTACAGTTTCTACAGTTAGTTTTTTACAGCTCACAACCTTTGCGTGAGAAGTGATGTACATACTTTTCCACCCCCGTTTTGTGTGTACGCCACGCTTATAAATGAGACCCCAGATCATTTTTATGTCTTGATATGAAACAATTTAAATTTCAAAGAGCGTCCAAACTTTTTCACATGACTGTACATTTAACTGTGAGAAAAAGATCAGATTAAGAAGGCTACACACACACACACACCTCAGTCTGAACCATGTTGATTCGTCTTGAGCGCAGAGCTTTGACGCAGTTATAGATGTCCACCACTCCTTCTCTCTCAGCCATGTCCAGCATGATGTCGATCACGATGTAACATCCGGTCCGTCCGGCTCCAGCACTGAAACACACACAAACACAGAATAAATCAAACACACAATAAAAGATGTGATGCAGTGTGTATGTGTGAGTGAGTGAGTGAGAGAGAGAGAGAGAGAGAGAGAGAGAGAGAGAGAG